>JADRCC010133932.1:0-10488 GCA_019843855.1 Hylomyscus alleni
CAGTTACCTGATGGCCCGTGCATCCCCATTTTAGGTTGTTTCTTCCTCTTCTACGAGTATTGACGAGGGCCATAGAAACAGGCAGGAAGGCAGAGAGAGTCATTCTCAAGGCCCCAGATGTACTTAGCTCCTGTTCAGCCCTGATGGGGCAGATCAAGCACCCTGTGTCCATTGCTTCTCTCCACATGTTAAACCTATTTACTAATAGCTAGTTATTCCTCCTTGGAATAAAGATATTTCTACATGATAAGGGTTATTTTAAATGTTCTTTCCTTTTTCTTGTTTTAAAGAACTTAGGATTGAACCTATGGTCTCATGGATACTGGTTTGGCCTGCTGCCTCTGAGGTATATTCCCTGCCTTGACTCTATCTTAGAGACATGTACTGACTGAACTTCCTGACTGTTAGGTCCACCACACTATTTTTATACTCTAGTTTTCATTTAAATTTTCCAATAGAAAGGGATTATTACTTTTTTTCCCTTTGCAGTGTCAGAATCCAACTTAGTTCCAAGCCCCAAATTTTATAATTTTCGTTGAGTGGCACTGGGGTATTGTTGCTTGCTTGTTTGTTTGTTTGTTTTTTATTGACAGAGAGTCTCTCTCTTTTTTTGTTACTTTTTATTAGATATTTTCTTTATTTACATGTCATACAATATCTCCTTTCCCAGGTTCCCCTCTGAAAAAATAAAATAAAATAAACAAATAAAAAAACCATAAACTAAACCCTGTTCCCTCCTCCCTCCCCCTGCTCACCATCCCACACTCTCCTGCTTCCTGGCCCTGGCATTCCCCTACACTGGGACATAGAACCTTCACAGGGCCAAGGGCCTCTCCTTCCATTGATGACCGACTTGGCCATTCCATAGAGAGTCTCTCTTAGCTACCAGTTGTTTCAGCCTTACTATGTGGCCAGGGATGGCCTTGAACTCCTGATACTCCTGCCTCTAATTCTGGAGTCCTGAGGTTACAAGCATGCCACCACACCTAGTTCTGGTGCTCTTCATTTTCTTTTTTCTTTTTCTTTGTTTTGTTAATTTATTTATTCACTTTATATCCCAATTGCACATCCCCGTCCTCCTGGTCCCTGGCTACCCCTCCCCATATACCCCAAGGTGACCCCAAAAACTCCACCAGAGTATGTCTACAGATGATAAACAACTTCAGCAAAGTGGCTGAATATAAAATAAACTCAAACAAATCAGTAGCATTCCTCTACTCCAAGTATAAACAGCTAGGAAAGAAATTACAGAAACGACACCCTTCACAATAGGGGTGAAATTTATAATACTATATTTTTAAAATATCATATGAAATACAACTGGCTAGAGTCAAAAACTCTATCCTTCTGATTGCTTGGCAGATTTAGGGCCAGGGCCCCACAAAATGAACAGATTTATTTTCATCATTGGTCAGACCCAGAATGTCTTTTGTTTTGTCCTTTCTGCAGGCTGGAAGTCAGGGAAAGGAGCTCTGAACTTACAGCCTCACAAGCAAAGACCTTGCTCTGAAGCTTCTGGTGAATGTCTTGTATTGGGAGGTGGAGATTTTCATAGTGGAAATGGGATTTGGTTTATGCTCCAGTTTGATCTCATTTCTTACGTGGTTTTTATAGTCTCACAGATTGAGTATGGAAAGTTCCAGCAATCTTGCAGACCATTGAAGGTGTATGCCAAGGTTCTGCACAGGCCCATTTAAAATCCTACTTCATCATGATAAATAAATAAATAGATAAACAAACAAACAAATAAATAAATCTCAGGTCTTGAATGGACACATGACATTCTGTCCTGCTCCCAAGATTAAACCATCAAATTTCATTGTCTTTCCAGTAAAGATTTAATTTAGCTGGGCCTGTCAAACATCTGGCTGGAAGACAATCTTTCAGGAAAACTTACTCACCAAAAGCCGTGCTAAGGAGAGAGGAGGAATAATTATTCTCTTAATGAAAGAAGTCTTGTTTTTCCCCCAAAAAAAAACTACCTTCTGTACTATGATTTCCATGTTTTCAAAATGTGACATTGTGAAGCCTTCTCTGTTTTCTCTTTTTAAAAAAAAAAATTATTATTTTCAGGGTTTCTCTGTGGAGTCACCTGTCTTGTAACTCAGTATGGAGACCATACTGTCCTTGAGCTCACAGAGATGAGCCTCCCTCTGCCTTCGAAGTGCTACAATTAAAGGTGTGCACCACCACTGCCAGCTTTTCTCTTTCTTTTAAACAGAGACTCTTTGTATGTGTTTGTATGTGTTTATGCACATATGTATGTGCCCACAGATTCCAGAGGAGGGCATCAGACATCTGTGAGTTACAGGTGGCTGTGAGGTGCCCAACCTGAATGCTGTGAACTGAATTCAGGTGATCTGCAAGAGCAGCAGGGACTCTGAACCTCTATGCCATCTCTCCAGTCTCCTGCCTTTCAGTACTCAGAAATGCAGAACCTTTTATTTTTATCTCTTTTCTCTGAAGCTAAGCTGAGCTTTAGGCTTGGTCAGTCTTGTTTGTCCTTGCTCATCCTCTCCCCTTTGTTCACCGCAGGGTGCCTGTTACTAACATGGCTCTCTCTCTCTCTCCCTCTTTTGCCTCTTTCTCCTCCAGACAGAATTCAAGATTCAGTGCTTGTCTGCCTTTGTGCTTTTGTCTGAATCTCCAATAAAGCGGTTCTAAAGAGTCCCCGTGAGCTCTTTTATTAATTATTTTATGAACAATACAAGAAGTCGAAAAAGAAAACCCCAATTTTCATGGTAAGACTCCTGCCATCTGGGCACTGAGGTATCAAACTCAGGTTGTTAGGGTAGGCATCAATTACCTCTGTCCACTGAGCCATTTCATCAGCCCCCAAAGTCATTCATTCTTTAGATACATGTGGAGTACAAAAGGAAGAGTCAGTGGTTTATCCAGTTTTAAAGGACAAAACAATTTACAAATCTCTCCACAAATGTTTAGTCATTGCCAGTGTGTTAGTACATTCCTAGTGCCAGCCATAGGATGGTAGCATGTATGTCACTTTTCCTTTTGCTTAGGCAGTTTCTGAAGCTAGCACTGAAATGGTTGACTGGCAGCTGATGGAATAAAAAATGGTTCATAATTTCTCAAGAGAAGGAACAATATTTTTTGCTTTTATACTTCTGGAGGGAGGAGAGAACCACTCAGGCATTGTATAAGTAAACAGATGTTTCATTGTGGTGGTTGTAGCATTTAGAAGAATAAATTAGACTCAGGCATTTGAATACTTGGTTCCCAGCTGGTGGCATTGTTGGAAGAAGTATGACACAATGGATGGATGGACTTTGAAAGTATAGAACTCCCTTCCCTGATGCCAGATCATTCACTCTGGATTGTGGGTACAGTAAAAGGCATGATCTCTCAACTTCCTGTTCATGCTGCCATGTCTGGCACTTACTGCACTTACTGGCACTTACTCTTTAAGATCGCTAATCACTGATGTGAGAGAGAACTGTTTCATAGTTAGCTATAAACAGGCCTGGAGGAAAAAGGGCCCGGACCCCACCCTCCTAATCAACGTCCTGCAAGTGCAGACTGCTCTTTACGCAGGAAGGAGGAGGCTAGAGTCTTGGCAGAGATATAACATCCAGAACTTCCTGGAAAGTCACAGACAAGCTGTTACTGACTGTCCCAGATACATAATTAACACGGTATTTTCTTCCTCAGCCACGCAAAGCAGATAAATCCTCAACTCTTCCCTGTGCTTTCCTTAACACAACACAGGTAACTCCTGACTTAAAGGACGCCTTCCAGGACTCACTTCCTCAAACACTCCTGCTTTTTCTAGGACCAGAACAACAGACCATGATGCGCTCCCAAGCAAACTTAACAGACGTATTAACATATACACTACCTATCCTGTACAGACATCCCCTGCTGGGCTTCTGCTCCTTTACGGTGATTACTCTACAGGTTTATCTCTACATAAAGGAAAAGGAGAGTACCACCACAACCAGATGGAGACCCAGATGGAGACCAACCCTCCATCTACTCGAACGTGTCTGTGGCAATGAAGCTGCCTCTGTCCAGACACATCATCTGACTAAAGGAACAAAACTCCCTGAGACCCAGAAATGACAGCTGAGAAGCACAGGTGACAGGCTTGGGGCTTTCCAGCAACTGATGAACTATCTGGCCAGAGCTTAATGGCTTCCAAGCTTGGGAAAACTTACACGATGTCTATGTAAAGCCGATGTTAATACCCTCACAAACTGTACAATCCACTGAACAGTTAATTGGTTCAATAACCCCTTGTCTTCCTAGCCCCACCACTTGTTACTCCTCTGGCTTATGTTGTCTTTTACTTTGATACTTACACCCCACCCTGCCCAAAATTATCACTACAAATAACATAAGAGGCAGTCACTCCAATGACACATCTACTTTACAAGAAACAAAAAACAAAACTAAACAAAAACAAAGTGTGGCATTGTTGAGTGGACTCAGAGTTCCTGGCACCCAGGCACCCACCTGAGACAGTAGGCAGCTCCCTCTACCCTCCTGAATGCTTGTCCTGGAACATGTGCCACATTTTCCACATAAGGATACATGACCCATAGTCACATAGATCAAAACAGAGTTATCTGTGCTAATGAGATATCTAAGGGCCCTGAAGGTTTAGCCAATAAGCTTCTTTTCTCAGACATCCCTCCCTGTAAAAGGTATTTAATCTCTGGTCCACCCTAAGGAGTTGGTATGTATTCATTTTCCACTATAAACAGTCAATAAATGGAATAGATAGACATGGACTGTCTCTTCTATGGCAACTGCCATGGGGAGCATGGAGAAAGCCTTCACCTACAGAACTGCAGCCTAAGTCTCACAGCTAAGGGCTCTCTGCACTTCCAGACAACAGCCACCAAGCTAAGCACAATTAAAATGAGCTAACCTAGAGTTCCCAATTCTCCTGGCCCCTGGCTGGTTGCTGTTCTCTGCTTGTAGGCCTCCAATGGTCACAGCCTCATCCTGGGCACTTAGACCCTCGATCTCAACCCCTCTGTGTGGCATCCCAGCCGTGACTGGATTCTTAGGAGTCAGGGAATCCCAGCTTCAGTCTCTAAAATATAAGATTTTTTCCACCTCCTAGACAGTGTTTTAGTGCTTCCCTAAAGCTCAACACTCAACAGCAGCAGTGCAGGATAGACACAGTCTACAGCACCCCCCCTCTGTTTTGCCACCCCAATAGTCTATCCCACACTCCAGCAGTGGGGCGGGAGTGAAGACTCACACACCATAATCAAGTAGGCTTCATCTCAAGGATTCAAGGATGGTTGGATAAATAAAAGCCCACAAATGAAATCCACTATAAACAAGCAAAAAATTACATGATCATCTTATTAGGCACTGAAAAGGCCTTTGACAAAAGCCAATTCCACTTCATGATAAAAGTCTTGCAGATATCAAGATAACAAGGCACATTTCTAACATAGTAAAAGCAATACACAAGAAACCAATAACCAACATCAAATTAAGTGGAGAGAAACTTGGAGCATCCTAATAAAATCAGAAACATGCCAAGGCTGCCCACTCTTCCTGTGTCATTTCAGTATCATACTTGAAGTTCTAGCAAAGCAATAAGATAGCAAAAAGAGATCAGGAGGATACAAACTGGAAAGGATGAAATCAAAGTTATCAGTATTTGCAGATGATATGATAGTGTGCATAAGTGACCCTCAAAATTCTACCACAGAAGTCCTACAGTTGATAAGCAACTTCAGAAATGTGGCTGGATATAAAATTAACTCAACAAAATCAGTAGCACTTCTTTATACAGATAATAAACAGGCTGAGAAAGAGATTGGAGGAAGAATACCTTTAAAATAGTCCCAAATAATATAAAATAACTTGGGGTAACTCTAACTAAGGAAGTGAGAGATTTTTATGACAAGAACTTCAAGATCCTAAAGAAATCAGAGAGGACCTCAGAAGATGAAAAGATCTCCTATGCTCCTGGGAAGGTAGTATTAACATACTGAAAATGTTCATCTTACCAAAAGCAGTCTACAGTTTCAATGCAATTTCCATCAAAATTCTAACACCATTTTTTTTTACAGATACTAAAAGAGCAATTCTCAGCTTTATGTGGAAAAACAAAAAAGACATGATATCCAAAACAATTTTGAACAATTAAAGAAGTTCTGGTGGTATCGCCATCTATGATCTCAAGCTGTACTACATAGCAATAGTTACAAAAACCACATGATATTGGTACAGAGACAGAAAGGTTAATCAATGGAATAGAATCAAAGACCCAGGAGTAAACTCACATTCCTATAGTCACTTGATTTTTGATTTTAAAAAAGAAAAACTATACAGTGAAAAAAGGAAAATATCTTCAACAAATTGTCCTGGTCTAACTGGCAGTCTTCATGTAGAAGAATGCAAATTGCTCCATATTTATCACCCTGCCCAAAGCTCAAGACCAAGTGGATCAAGGACATCAACATAGAACTGGTATCTAAACAATATCTAAAACAAGAGAAGGTGGGAAATAGACTTAAATGCATTGGCACAGGAAAAAATTTCCTAAACAGAAAACCAGTGTGGCTCGGGCCAAGGAAGGGAGGGAATGGATTTGAGTGGGGATGGAGAAAGCAAAGAGAAAGGTGGGCTGGACAAGGTATGCAGAGAGACAGGACAGTGGTGCAGAGACCAGGAGAACAAAATGAAATATGCACCAGTGTGAATACGGAAACTAAAGGAGCCACCTCCAGTAGAGGGATGGGAACAACAACCTACCTATAAAATGTTTTGACGCCAAATTGCTACTGTCTAAAATAAATGCAGGGACAAAAATGGAATAGAGACTGAAGGAACTGCCAACCAGTCACGAGCCAGCTGGGTATCCTTCCCAGGGATGGGCACCAATTCCTGACTCTATTACTGATGCTATGTTATGACTGCAGACAGGAGCCCAGCATGGCTGTCCTCTGAGGGGCACTACCAGTAGTTGACTGAGACAGATGCACCTACTCAAAGTCAAGCACAGATGGAGGTGGAGGACCCCTATGGAATTGTTGGCGGAAGGATTGAAGGAACTGAAGGGGATGGCCATCCCATAGCAATACCAACAGGGTTATATTTCCTGCACCTTTGGGATCTCCCAGTGACTGAGCCACCTGCTGGCACACGAGCTGGTCTGAGGCTCCTAGCACATATATAGCAGAGGACTGTCCTATCTGGCCTCAGTGAGAGAGGATGCACCTAATATTGTAGAGCCCTCTAGGAGGTTAAGGGGAGGCAAGATGGTGGAAGAACTCTGCATGAAGGGTACCAGGACTGGGGCCAAGATTTGGGACATAAATATATAAAATAATTAATAAAAATAGGGGAGGGGGTTATTGGGGCCTTACCCTTCCTTCAGGATTTATATGTTTTTAGTGACTGATGCAGGTTAGGAGAAACTTCTTTAGTGGTATAGTCACTTTTACAGTCCACAAGCCTCTGTTTAATTCTTACCCCAATTCTATAATTAACCTTAATTAAATCTTTCTTTTTCTCTCCTTCTCTCCTCCTCTCCCTCCCTCTCTCTTTCTCCCTCTCTCCCTTGCTCTGTCCCCCTCTCTCTCACACATACAAACAGAAAATAAAGGTAGAACAGGTGTGAGCTGGAGAAGGAAGGGATTAGTAAGAGTGGTAGGGGCGTACAGTCTAACAGAGGAATAAATATTATAAAGTTGCATAGTGTTTGTATATACAATTATATAAATATTAAAATCCACCATTATGTATAACTAATATAGGTTAATAAAATAAATTTTCTTTGGACTCTTTCACTTATTGGCTCACACAGAGGAAGCCTGCACTCTGCCATCTCACATGGATGTCTCCATTTCCCCCTTTGTCCTCAGTATGGGACCCCATCCCATGAAATGTTGCATTGGGGAGAACATAGGTTGTATTTTAGGCTTCATGCAACACTAGAGCCCTCCAGCCTAGTCTTGGTCTTCTGAAACCTCCTACGCTGGGCTTCCACTGGCCATGTTCCTCTCCATATTCTTAGTATTCCATACTGAACAACATGGCTCACCAAACACTATGTACAGGATTCTATGGATTGTCTAATCGACATCTCAACTCTATTCCACTTTACTTACACAAATTAATTCCAAACACCATCAATCTACATGCTCAGTGCCTTAGGATTTCTATTGCTGTGAAAAGACACCACAACCAAAGCGACTCTTTTAAAGGACAACATTTAGTTGGAACTAGTTTGCAGGTTCAGAGATTTAGTCCATTATCATCAAGGCAAGAAGCGTGGCAGCATCCAGGCACACATGGTGCTGGAGGAACTGAGAGCTCTACGTTGCATTGTTTCAAATACAAAAATAAAAGCACTGATTCTTCCATGCAGGTAGGAGGAGGGTCTGGTTTTTTTTTTTTTAAGATTTATTTATTTATTTTATGCATATGAGTACACCACCCTTGCTCCCTTCAGACACACCATAAGAGGGTATCAGACCCTATTACAGATGATGTGAGCCACCATGTGGTTGCTGGGAACTGAACTCAGGACTTCTGGAAGAGCAGTCGGAGCTCTTAACTGCTGAGCCATCTCTCCAGCCCCCCCTCCTTTTTTAAATGGAGGAGGGTCTTTAAGCCTAACCCCTACAGTGACACACTTCTACCAACAAGGCCACATCTACTCCAACAAAGACACACCTCCTAATAGTGCCACTCCCTGTGCCAAGCATACTCAAACTATCACATCAGGTTGACCAAAAGAACTCCTCATGTTTCCTTTGAGTTCTAGTCAGATGGAGAGATACAATGAATGCCCAGCGGTTTGCCTCAGGCTTGCTGAACAGACTTCTTGAAAGAGAAAAGTGAGAAGCAAAATCAGATTACTATGTTTTATTAAATCAGTAGATTAAACTATTAGGCAAGGACCTCCTGTAATCTGTTGCTAGCCTTTCATAGACATCTTCTCCACTGTCTTCTCAGCTATCACAGACCCTAGCATCTGAAAAGAGATGTGAGCAAAACCAGAATCAGTGTCTCAGTTTAACTTCCCTGTTTAGGTCACTGAGGATTCTGAGTTAGGTTTTAGGAGGGCTATGGGCATGGATGGCAAAGAGGAGCCCTCATTTGGCTTCTGCTATGGTAGCATCATCCTGGCCACAGACATCTGAGCATCCTCTCTACTCCTTAGATTTAGATTTCACTTTAAGCAATAGATACAGCCTGGAGACATTGAGTGGCTGCTAGGGAATAGTCTAGGGAACTCTCTTTCTTCCTCGTTAAGTATCCTACCTATGTATGACAGAAACCGCAGATCAACAGCACTCTTCTAATCTTGGGGCTGGGCTGGTTGAGGATGGATCTTTGAGAGAAGAGTTTGCCTTGTTGTGCAGTCTGGACCAAAGTTGTACTGGGCAGGGCTTCCAACTCCTCCTAGCTGGCATTTACCTCCTGTTCTACAAGGTGGAAACCTTCACTAAGAGTACAGATTGGGGGAGATTGAAAGGCAGCCTTACTCTATGTTGCATACTGCCTCATTCTTTTTGGGGACCACATCAGGAAATGCTGAGATCAGATGTCATGCTCATTCTCACAAAGACACAAGTCACAGTGGCCTGTTTTCCTGCCTCCCTTTACCAAGAGCATTAGAAGCGTAATGTGTCTCCAGTGCCTATGACCAGGAATGCAGAGTGATTACGAGGTGTGGAAAGTATCAGTAACCTGGGAATTGTTTAGTGGATGCATATTCAAGGTACACAGTGTAGTGAAATGATGGAGTCAAGAGACAGAGGGCTGGAAACATGGCTCACATCTCCAGGGCTGGATGAACTTGGGAGGTGCCACATGCTTGCCCTCCCAGCATTTGGGAAGTGGAAGCAGATGAGGCTCAAGACTGTCCTAGAGGGTGTGTTCAAGTCATCCTGGGATACAAGACATCCTGCAAGTAAATAGAAAAATAAAGAGATGGCGTGAGAATGATGAGAGAAAAGAGTTGTGAGGAGAAAGTTGGAAGGAGAGTAATGAATGAGAGGGAGGGGAAGCAGAGATGAGAGAGAAAGAGAAAAGGGAGAGGAGGAAGATGAGAGAATCCCTTAAACCAAAACATTTGGTGAGGAGAGCTTGGGGGAGGGTTGCTACCGAGTAAGGAACCTAAGCTGAAGAGGACAGTGGGGAAGGTTTGGAAAACCACAACAAAGTTATGCTAGAGCATTACAGCTGGGGGAACACTCAAAATCCCTGGGATATGAGGTGTGGGTGTGATACTGACTGTGCCCCTAGGGATACCTGTCTGAGGATATCTTGTTTCTGTAGCAAACACCTGGAGCTCCTAGAGTTTAAACCCAACCAAAGGGTACACATGAAGAGACCCATGGCGCAAACCACTTATGTAGCAGAGGATGGCCTTGTGGACATCAATGAGAGGAGAGGCCCTTGGTCTCATGAAGGCTTGATGACTTAGTGTAGGGGAATGCCAGGACAGGGAGGCAAGAGCAGGTGGGTTAGTGAGCAAGAAGGGGGGGG
>JADRCC010133949.1:0-10631 GCA_019843855.1 Hylomyscus alleni
AAAAAAAATGCTGACATTATTTTATCTAATTCGTTTATCACTTAGATTTAAGCACATGCATTCTGTCTATTTAACCAGACAATTATGATTATAGTACTTGTAAACATAAAGATTCTAAGCATTTATAGTGCATAAATGCTAATGATATTTTGTCTTTTGTCTGTATCATATTAAAATTTCTTTTATCTCAACTTCTGTGAGAAAATACACTTTCTGGGAGATCTGCTAAACAAGGACAAAGAGGTAAGAGACAAAGATGAGGAAACCACATGCTTCATTTCCAGAAGTGTAAATACTGTTTAAATAATTATTTTCCAATAGTTTGATGCAAAAGTTTATAGATACATAGGGTTAATGAGCACGGCATATGACCTAAAAGGGATTTTTCTAACCTTTAAATGATTATTTAGCCATTTCAAGTCATTTTGAACTAAGATCTAGTATAATAAATTACATTTTATCACCTTGGATATGATTAACTACAAGTTGAAGAAAACAACACTAAAATGATAAAAACATTTATTATCTTACATGATATCATATTGGGAAATTCTAAGGTGGAGTTAATCATTTTTATGCCTCAAGACATCATTTATTTTCTACTATTCCAGCCAAAGTATACAGAATATGTTGTCACTCATATTATCTACATCGATAGAAATGCTTCTGGCATGAGACGTTCATAAAACAATGTAAAAAGATGCATAAAATATGTGGTTTTTTCTGACTCTTCAATACTAAGGCATATATTTCTTAATTCCTTATTTAAGGAAACCTTCTCTTCACATTTCACTTGCTAAAAATTAGGTCACATGAATCTTCCTTAGCTAATATCTGGTAAATAATAATAAAATAACAACAACAATAACAACAACAACAGCAGCAGCAGCAGTAGTAAGAAGAAGAAGAAAGGAAAAGAAGAAAATGTAAATTCTATAGTCCCTTTACACTTCATTAATTCTAGCGCTTCCACTGGAAACAGTGCTGTTACTGGGCATAGAATTTTTTCATACAAGGTCACTGTGATACAATTAAACACAATAAAATTTTACTTTTGAAATGTGTAATTTAGTAGCACTGGTCTATTCATAAAGTTTTGTATCCATTACCACAGACAATTTTAAAACTATTTCATGATTGCCACAATAGTCTATACCTGTTAAACAATCACATCCTATACCTGATTCTCACTGATACTGACAAATACTTGTATATATTTTGTTTGTGTGGATATTTCTTTGTTGGATATTACATATGAAGGTGATTGTATAATATTTGGCTTTGATGGCAGCCTTCATCTTAACATAAACATTTCAAGGTTTTTTTTTTTTTTTGTCTTGTAGCAAACACTACCATTTCATTATTTTCTTATGTCTGAATGACATTCCATTTTATGGACGTACCACATTTCAAATGTATGTATTAGTTAAAGTGCAAGGGAATTGTTCCCACTCTTTGACTAGAGTAAAAATGCTACTATAAACAATTGTGTACACATTTATAAAATATGTTTTTATTTTTTTCTGTGATGTAGATGTACCACATTTCAAATATACGTATTAATTAATGAACAAGGGAATTGTTCCCACCCTTTGACTACAGTAAAAATGCTACTATAAACTATTGTGTACACATTTATAAAATGTGTTTTTATTTTTTTCTGTGATATAGATACCTAGAAGTTGAATTGCTTCATTATTGGACAACTCTATAATTAGCATTTTGAGGCACTGCCAAGGCATTTCCAGAGCATCTGGATCATTTTTTTTTCATCCCTATAGGCAATTTAGAGGCATCTTATTGCAATTTCTTCACATCTTCTAAAAAGGTTGTTATTGACTTTTTTGTTATGCCTGTCCTATTGGGTATCAACTACTATTTTGTTATTGTTTCATAGTCTTTCTTGAAGTGTATGGACAAGTAGAAACCCAATGAATCTTCAAAAACTGTGAGATGATATTTACAAGAAAGTAGTGGGATTGACTCTCAATGACTAATATCACAGGCTGATTACACGCATAAACAAAAAGCATCACTATTTAAGTAAATTTAACAACACTATTTCTTTTAGTTCAACTTAACTTTCTACCTATTTTTGAGTTCTCAGAATTTCTCACTTGTTCACTGGAGAAATAGGAATATTGGGAATAAGTGTTTCTAGATATAATGATCAATTTTAATATTCAAATGTTATTGTAACTATCATTCTGTGTATGTTCATATTCATTTAATGAAATCTATTAACTTTTAGTCCACAAAATGGATGACATAATATCTGACCCAGGTACCATTAGTTCTCAGAAAACTACACTTTTAAATCTCATTTATCAGAAGCCTATGAGTTAGTTTTTAATTTTATAATATCATTGTGCTTTGTTCCTATGGAGGCAAGATGATGCATTAGATCCCCTGGGACTGGAGTTACAGACCATTATAAACTGCCATGTGAGTGCTGGAAATAGAATTATAATCCTCTGAAAGTATAACAAATGTCCTTAATCAATGAAGACTATCTCCAGTCCCAAGCATGAAAGTTGGTTTTTAAGAGGAATCACAAAGAATAAAAATAAATAAATAAAAACATATTTTAATTACAAAGGAATACACCAGAGGTAAAGTTCTGTAAAGCTAAAGCCAAAGCCAAAGCTAAATTTAGTGTGAAGTCTGGTAGCAAGATTTCACTGTTTCTTTATAATGAACATTTGGACTCCTATAAAATTTTTTGGATTTCTTTGACCAATTATACCACACTATACCCATATTTTCTTTCTTCTGAACTCAGTTACTTGCTTGTTTTGCAGTTTGGCAGTCTCAAAATCACATTGTTTATGGACTCATAGAGAGTTTCTCCCACTATGGCCCTGAGCAATTTTAACCTCTGAAAGCTCACTCTAATCCTCCTTAGGTATATAAGCATGCTGCATTTATTTAGGATTAGACACTGTTATTTCCTTATCTAACTGTTTTCATCTCCTTCATTTTAACACAATGCCAGAGTTTTAGGCTTTCTGCACTCCTAGAGTTGTAAGTATCTTCGATTTTATCAATGGAAGGAAATGTAGAACTCATTTCGAGACAGGATTTCTCTGTGTAGCCCTGGCTGTCCTGAAACTCACTCTGTAGTCCAGGCTGGCCTCGAACTCAGAAATCCATCTGTCTCTGCCTCCCAAGTGTTGGCATTAAAAGAGTGTGCCACCACTGCCTTGCTCCCCTCTTATTTTCTAAGTGTACAAATTGAATTCAAGCGTATTCCCTCAACATGCACCGACACACATCTATTATAAACACCGTTTAGTACATATGTCAACAAATATATAGTTTCTTGGCTGCCTGACACCCGTGAAGCATCAGTATATATGAATTGACTACAAATACCGCATAAAGTTTTTCCATCTCTTGGTAACCTGTTAAATCATAGTAATTGGAGATGAAATCCAAGAAATGGCATACTGCCAAGTCCATAGTCTAGTTAAACTGTGAATGTGGTATTGTGAACCTGTAAGCTAGCTCAACATCCAACAACACTGTTTTGAGAAACCTCCATATTAATATTTTGTCTACAACCCTAGATTCCCTAGGTAACATCATTTAAACAACTATGACCTATTATTCCTGTTCTAAAATAATGTTCCTTCATTTCTCTTTATAAACTGACTTACTGGAGTTTTAGTTTTCTTTTACTTCTATTTATTGAAATTTTGTTTCATTCTAACAGTTACAAACAAGGGATATTTTAAGTGTTCCATAGTACCTGAAGGTGCTGTGCACAGGTCAGGAGGAGAAATCTCATCATCCATCTTACTTATCCACACGAACAATAGTGACACAAATGTTGTACCAGTCACCAATTACTTTCTGATTCCATTTAAAGCCACATCCATAAGATGAAACTTAGATCTAGCACTACTACCTGTGCCAAGAGCCTGTTCCTGTCTAGGTCATAGACCCTAGGGAAGAATGTACTACTATTACTATTCTAAACAGAGAGAATTAAGTTAATTTCTATTAATTATCATTACACCATAGATTAATGCATCTTTTCACCCTCATCTGAGATGCTTCTGTTTGCAATAGATGACAACACAGACACCCACAACCACTCAAAGTGCTGAGAATAAGATACATTGGAATGCTCATCCCTAAGTGGCTGAGCCTATATCACATAACCACCTCCCAAGGAGAGCATGAATTTTTATTCCCTGGGATTGAACTTGTACTTTAATAATACGTTCTAAACATGGTAACAAGTATGTCTCATTTATAGTGCAGTCATTTGGAAATCAAAAAAAAAATTAGCTAGTTCCTACAAATAGGTAAGTAGGGAGACCAGCCATTATTGAAAATTATTTCCAGGAAAATCAAACATTATCAGGTTTCATTAATTGTTTTTGACATAAAGTAGGCACACACACACACACACACACCAAAATACCTATAACTGTAACAAAAACATAGTATCAGTTGATAGATACAAAAGGAGGTGCAATGGATAAGCATGAAGATTGTCTGAATCAAGGTATTTGTAATTTATACAAATGACACCTTCCGTGATCTTTTGGTTTCTTGTCACATTACATAGTCATAGAAAGTCTAATTCCATAGAAAAATTGACCTAACAACAGCTGAGAAAAATTGGTAGTTGCTAGAAGACAGAGAACGGTAAGAAGATGATTTCTGTGTTAAGTCCTAATTAGTGGATGCAGTAGGGTTGAACAGTAGGGTGACTATAGATAGCTGTAATATACGTTACATTTTAAAAACTATAAAATAAGCATTTTCAAAGGTTTCACAAAAACAATGAAGAAATGTGGAAGAAAACAGTATGAATGTGTTTCAGAATATCACATGATAGGTACCACACAAATTTATATACAAATCTATATTGTCATATATTACTTAAAAAATTTAATTTAAATAAAGTAAAACTATAAATTTGAGCAACTTATGTCAGGTGGGTCTGCTGTTTTTGCTTTTCATAATTTTATGAAGAGGTAGAAGGCAAAAAATATATTACACATCAAAAACCTTTGTAGAATTTACAAGAAAGTTTCCAAGCTTGTTGGCACCATGTTGTCTCTGTTAAACTTCTTTTACTTCTTTTGTTCTTCTACTCCTTTTTCATTAATTAATTTATTTACTCACTTTACATCCTGATTGCTGTAGCCCCCTTTCCTCACAGTCCCACCCTTACAACCTCCCTCCCCTCATTATCCCTCCCTTTCACCTCAGAGTAGGGCCCTCCCACCCCCCATTTGTACCAACCCACCCTGGCACATCAAGTCCCACATCCTCTCTCTCTCCCACTGAGGTCAGACAAGGCACCCTGGCTACTGGAAAGGGTCCCAAAGGCAGACAACATATTAGGAGACAGCCACTACCACCACTACCACTCCATTTTTAGGGAGTCTTGAAGACCAACCTGCATATCTGCTATCCAGGTTAGTTCTTTCTGTAGGTGTCCTTCTTGGAGTGTCCTTGACTCCTCCACCTCCCTTAGTCCTTACCCCCACTCTTACCCAAGCTCTGCCTAATGTTTAGCTGTGGTTCTCTTCATCTATTTCTGTCACCTGCTGGATGAAGCCTCTCAGAAGATGGTGATGCTAGGCTCCTGTCTACAAACAAAGCAGAGTATCATTAATAGTGACAGAGATTGGTTATCTCCTATAGGATGGATCTAAACTTGGGACAGTCACTGGTTCTATCTTTATTCCTGCACATCTTGTAGGCAAGACAAATTTTTGGTTGAAGATTTTATGGGTGGATTGATGTCTCCTTTCCTCTGGAAGTTCTGCCTGGCTACAGGAGGTGGCTACTTCAGTCTCTATATAGGAAACTGGTAGGAAACTTAGCTAGGCCCACCCACCATAGATTGCTGGGAACCTCCTTGTCAGAGGACTTCAGCTTGTCCCTGAGATGCCTCCCTGCCCACCCAACTTCAGTTCTTTCTTCCCAGACTTCTTCTGCTCCCATTCTCTCTCCACACCTGACTGCAACCCCAGTTTCCTGCTCCACCCCTTTTCCCAGCAGTTCCCTCCTTCCATCCACCCCAGAAGTCTATTTATTTCCCCTTCTGAGTGAGATTCAAACATCCTTCCTTGGACCCTCCTTGATATCTAGCTTCTTTGAGTCTGTGGTTTGTAGCGTGTTTAACCTGTACTTTACTTATGGTAATATCCACTTATATATGAGTACATACCATGCCTGTCTTTCTGGGTCTGGATTGCCTCACTCAGGATGATATTTTCTAATTTCATCCCTGTACCTGCAAATTGTGTGATGTCTTTGCTTTTAATAGTGTTTAGCTTACAATTTTGAGATTGGGCACACTCTTAATTGGGCCTCAAAAACTTTTCCGAACAGAAAACTATCTTACTAGTTTCTATCATTTACCCTTTGTCATGACTTCAATGACTTCAGAGTCTTATGTTAAACCCCAAGGTTATGACTCCAATTTAAATATGTAAATTTAAGAATTGTAATGCCAGTGCCCTTTCTTTTTAGTGTAGATTGGCTCCACACAGTGGTGTAGCTGGAATTTGATCATTTGATAATTACTGTGGCCTATTGTAAATCTAGTTGGGTAGTGAATCCGGTAACATTTCACTAATTGATTGTGTTTCTCTCTTTATGAATTCCATGTTTGCAACTGAGTTGAGTTATGAATCAAGCAGTAAAAACACCGAGACGCTTTTTGAAAATGCTGTTATATTTTATCACACAGTGTCTTCAGAAAACTAATGTTTAGAGATGACGTGAGGCTTGAAATGCAGCTTTAGCTGACGCAAGAAATACTCCCCGATAACAGGTGACACAACATCCACGTAGGGAAAATGACAATCAAGTGTTCTATTAAGTGAAGAAACAGATGTCCTGTATAAAAGATGTCTGTGTCACTGCTAGGGAACGTGTGTGTGCATTATTCATCTCTGCTCAGGCACAACATTCAAATCATTCCAAGTGTTCCTACTGAATTACTGTCTTCGAATTTGTGCTTTACATTTAACAGTCAATTTGACTCTGCACAGAAGCAGGAAAGCAAAGTAGCATAGACACTAAGGGTCAAAGCATAGCTTAATCAGAAAATCCCAGCTTTATGCTAAGAGGGCTGCAGGCAGTGCTTTGTGAAAATGAAAGCACTATGGATGTGATATGGGGCTAGTTTTACTCAAGCAAACTGGGCATTAAAAAAGCCATACTTTTGCTGATTATTACACTTCCTCTAATTACCCATCCAAAAAATATCAAGGTAGAAAAAAAAATGACAAGAATCAACTTTTGTTGTATTAGTCTTACCTAAGGAATTTCAGCTAGTTAGGGGTTTTGTTTTTTTGGTTGGCTTCTTTTTACTCAGGGCATTAATTCAGTTTCCATGTATATGAGCAAAAGACTTTTCTGCAAGGGCTGAACTAGTGTAGAAAGATTTTGAATTACTAGAATAAGTGATTCTGACAATTGCTTTCGAATAGAATCACCCCACCCCCATCCACACCAAGGGCATTGTAATGGTACAAGATCCAGGAACTAAGGGGGCCTTCTTTCACTTCTTCATGTTCAAAGAGAACACTTGGTGGCAAGTCCTCTTTAAGCAACAGCTCTTCTTGATTAAACTCTCTCTTGGGGAAAAAACCGGAAGACTTTCCTGATGGTTCTCCAGAGCTCCTAACAAATTCCTTTCTCCTTGAAGTGGCAAGAAGCCATCACTAAGACAGTTGCTCCAGTGCATAAGCAAGAGCTGGGGGATAGGAGAATTTTTTTTCTAGAGGCACAACTTGCTTAGGGAAGAGCTTTATCTTTGGGCTTTAGAAGACACTACTCATTTGCACTATCCTTCATTTAATTGTTTTCCATCCTTGTTCTCCCTGCTCCTTAGCCATGGTCCCAGACAGCCTGATTTGGATTAAGCTTGTCATACTGCCCTTGTGACTGAATAATACTTTTTAAATGCTGATGGTATTTTGCATGCCTTCTCTTCAAAACAAAACAGTTTGTACAAATTGTTCAGACCAATCGTTTTTTGTGTCTTTTGGTAGTTGTATGTTTAAGGTAGTTGCTTTTCTCTTAAATATTTTTTTTTTTCGAGACAGGATTTCTCAGTATAGCCCAGGCTGTTCTGGAACTCACTCTGTAGACCTGGCTGGCCTCGAACTCAGAAATCTGCCTGCCTCTACCTCCCAAGTGCTAGGATTAAAGGTGTGTGCCACCACTGCCTGGCTTAAATATTTTTCTTATGGGAGAGTATTTACTTCTCTCCTCATTGTAATTAAATACTTACATAAGAATCAATATGTAGAAAGAAGGAATAATTCTGGTAAATAAACTATGGTGCCTGGGACCTTAGTTTGGGAATTTGAGACCTTCAGATCTTGACAGAAGAAATGGGAGTAGGGGGCATAATACACAACGGGTTAGGGGGATGGAGGGAGAGAAAGAAAGAGAGAGTGGGAGAGAAAGCAACTTTGAACAAACAAATAGCCTTTCCCTGTAATTAATATACTCTTCTTCCATGGACACGAGTGGCATTGCATATGTGTGACTTTTCCCTTTTGGTTTCACCAGTAGTGACAATCTCTTACCTTTTAAACCTACAGGCACTCTTGCCTGTTCCTCTGTACATTCACACGTTGTAACCCTCACATTCTCTCAAAGCATAGATAAATATATACCGTGATTTTATTGTAATGTGTTCCAGAAAATCCCTCAAAATAATACTAAAGTCAACCTATAGGCAAAACCATCTTTTAATATTTTAAAAGTACTTAACAGAAGCTCTAAGATGCTTGGACATGACATCCACGATGACATTCTTTATGGTTATTGTCAGTTCAGATTGCTCTAAGATTTTAGTAGATTCACTTAGGCCAGAATTCTTCCACCTCAGCAATATTGTCATTTGGGGCAAGATACATTTTGCTGTGGAGGGGCTGCTCTTTGCAATATAGAACCAACATCTCTGGCCTGAAACTACTGTGTGCTAGTCATGTACCTTCTCTGAACTTGTGATAGTCAAAACTTTTTCCAGTGCTGCCAAAACAAACATCATAAAATGAAGTTGAGAGGCCCAAACTGGCCTCTACTGAGACATACTGACTTAGAATTGCTGTGATTTGATTTCTCATTAAAAATATCTGATTACCTCTCAGTATAAATTACACAGGCAATTTTTCAATGCTTCTACGTATTCTATTTGTATTATTCTTATGATCCTTAATATCATCCCTATACTAGGATTCTTTTTTAATTTATTTATTCACCTTACATCCCAGTCGCTGTAACTCCTCCCAGTCCCCCATGCCCTTTTATACCCCCTCTGCTTCTCCTCTGAGAGAATGGAAGTCCCTGCTGGACATCCCCTTACCCTGGCATATCAAGTCCTTGCAGTCCTAGGCACTGTTTCATGGAGGCCAGACAAGACAGCCAAGTTAGGGGAATTCCACAGACAGACAACAGCTTTAGGGATAAGCCCCACTCCAGTTGTTTGAGACCCACATGAAGACCAAGCAACACATTTGTTACATATGATGGGGGAGGCCTAGGTCCAGCTTGTATATATTCTTTGGTTGGTGATTCAGTCTCTGAGAGCCCCCAAGGATTCAGGTTAGTTGACTCTGGGTCTTCCTGTGGAGTTCCTATCCCCATCGGGCCCTTGATCCTTTCCTCAACTCTTCCAAGAGTCCCCAAGCTCTATCCACTGTTTGTGTGTGGGGGTCTGCATCTGTCTAAGTCAGCTGCTGGGTGGAGCCACTGAGAGGACAGCCATGGTGGGTTTCTGTGTTATACTGAATTCTTAAAAAGGAACACCTGAATTCTTAAAAACAGTGTTATCTATTTTCCATGATTGTGAGCTAAGTGGTCAGGAATCTATAATATCCTTAGCCAAACCCCTTTCATTCATAACTATTATCTCTCACAAGATAGTAACTTACTGAATATCACCAATGTTATCTCAGTACTTTCTTCTGTGTACGCCTCTGCTGTGGTCTACCATGTTATGCTAAACAGCATTTTTAAAGCGGGGCTACGGAAATATTTTGGCTACATTCACTGCTTTGTAAGTTTGATAGAAAGACTGAAAACACCATTTATTTTAATATTTTGGGTATTTTTCTAAGATTTTTATATAGCCCTGCTTTTAAATATATCATGTTTGTGTGTTTATTTATTAAGTCTACTCTTTTGGCATAGCTTCTGCTGTGAACTTGAGATAAAGCACACACTTGAAAACTTGTAGATCCACTGAAATGTTGACTCCTTTGGCTTTCTCAGAAATAGTACACAGACACATTTTATATTTAAACATATTTTTTATTTTTTAGTAAACATCATTGTACCGTTTAAACAATAAATATTGAGCATGAACTAGGTTGACTTTCTGCTGAGAGGTGCTAAGAGCTTTTAACTAGAAAACAATAGTAATTGTCATACATTGAATCATGAGCTTACTGAAGCAATTTCTCTTAGAAAGACTTTCATCACACAGACATGTTATCCTCGTTCAAATTTGGCCAGAAACTATGTCTGGTTAAAATCTCTTGATGCCGTACGGAGTTTATTTCTCATTATTTTATGAATAAAAGGCATGTGTTTTAATGTACTACTAGCTTCAAATTTAGTTTATCATATATATATATATA
>JADRCC010133979.1:0-13733 GCA_019843855.1 Hylomyscus alleni
TGACAGTGTCTTTTGCTTTACAGAAGCTTTGCAACTTTATGAGGTCCCATTTGTCAATTCTTGATCTTAGAGCATAAGCTATTGGCGTCCTCTTCAGGAAATTTTCCCCTGTGCCTATTTCCTCGAGGTTCTTCCCCACTTTATTTTCTATTAGTTTCAATGTATCTGGTTTGATATGGAGGTCCTTGATCCACTTGGACTTGAGCTTTGTACAAGGAGATAGGAATGGATCGATTTGCATTTTTCTACATGCTGACCGCCAGTTGAGCCAGCACCATCTGTTGAAAATGCTGTCTTTTTTCTATTGGATGGTTTTAGCTCCTTTGTCAAAGATCAAGTGACCATAGGTGTGTGGGTTCAATTCTGGGTCTTCAATTCTGTTGGTAGGAGTATTTTAAATTACAAAATTTTGTAATAACAAAACTGGTATTTGGCTTTAAATATCAATTTCTATACTTTTATTAATATTTTCAGTTTGGTGGGATACTGGTATCATTCCTTTAATTTTGTCAACTTATTTCCCTTGTTTGTCTGTTTTTTTAACTGTACTTAGTCTTTGTCCACTGTCTCCAATGTCCGAGGCCCCTCAGAAGTTGTCTCTGTTACGTATTCTCTCTCTCCTATATTTGAGTCGTAGTACTTCTTTTGTAAATCTCGTGATGTTCTTCTTGTAGTTTCAACATTTAGATAGATTGTTATAAAGTAACGTGAGGTTCTAACACCATAACGGTTGCGGCGGTTCTTATTCATCAGGTAGTAGTGTACCTGGGCTCACTGAAGAGACTGGCTTTCTAAACATACGAAGCAGCTTCTCTGTGTGCTCACCCTTTATATTGATGGAGCTTGTGTTGCTGTTATAAGCCTGGCTTCCTCTCTCATCCTGGATTGGTATATAGCCCAGTAGCCAGCACATAACTGACCAGAGCTGTACTTCAGCATAATGATTTAATAAAGCTGCAGCCCTTTCTCTGTTGGTTTGCTTCAAGCTGAAACTCATTCAGTGTGCAGGAAGTTAAATTTCTACCCTGTATCATAAAGCTGTATCTTCAGCAAGCTTCAGAGTTACATAAACCCCCCTCTAGTCTATTCTGAGCATGTGTACAACCATGTGCTGTCTTCAGACCTGCCAGAAAAATTCAGGAGTATGTCAGGACCTACTCAACTGATGTCCCCAGATCACACTGCTAATTTCTCTTTGGTCTTAGGTGTATGTAATCTTAGGCTAGTTGCAAGGGTTTCACAGACTGTTTGACACCAAAATTTCCATTGTCTTGGTCACTGTTCCTGGATATGGGTTGGCTTTTTGGTTGGTTGGTTGGTTGCTTGGTTGTTTTGTTTTTGTTTTTGTTTTTTCCCAATGTTTCCTCAGAATGGCATTGGACCTCTCTGGTAGGACAACTCATGACCGACTCTTCCCTACAAAATTACTCTGTGCTATATAGCCAGGAGGGGCAGACAGTAGCACCTCCCAGTGACAGCATCAGAGACTTCCACCAATCTCACTGGCATTCAATCATTTCTCTTGAAGACATTCTTTTCAAATTTGTCATACGACTCTGGTCAATGTACAGGATATTAAGATGGTTGTTTTTGATAATTCTATCCATTTTATACTTTTTGGAGAAAAGATTTGCCATTCACCTTCATACAGATAGCTAAGATAGTAAGTCCTTGCATAGTAAGTATGAAAACCCAAGTTTGATTTCTAGCACCTGTATGAGAAGCTGGGCATGGTGGTAAACATTTACAATCCCAACTCTAGGGAGGCTGAGAAAAGTTGATCCTTGGTACTCACTGGGTAGCCCCAGGTCTAGTCAGCAAACCCCAGATGCCAGATTGTCTTTAAGAAACACCAAGCCATGCTGGTGATTGGCGTGGTTAATAGGCATCGAGCTGGGTAGATGTTGGTTGCATCTCTTCTTTGGAAGCATGCATGGTGCCTTCTGATACTGTGAAAGCTGGCCCTCAGGGAGGAGGCTTTCAGGTCAGATCCATCTCAGGAGCATCTGAGCCCTGTGTCTGAAGTGTGTGGTGTCTTCAGCAATAGAGACAAACCTTGCATCTCTGGGAGGCAGGCAAGGGCAGCAGGAGTAGGCTGTGTCTTGGAGTTGTCTTGCACAGCTACAGACAGCTACTCAAAAGAAGGCTTCTTGTGTCTGGTATTAGGGTTTCTGTTAGGAGAACGTTGACTCTTGGATCACTACCAGCCCAGAACCTAAAGGATAACACAGATGGTGACAACCATCAGCTCTCTAATTAGACTTAAGGCCCACTTAAGGGAAATTATGTACTAGAAACTCAGCTAACTTCTCAGGGCTCATGAATCCTTATACCCTGAGATCAGTCTAGTCCTCACCCCTCACCAATGAAATCCTCTTTGCAATAGACAGGGACCACAATCAAAACCACAGTCAATCAAAATGCAGAGTTGTGAAGTCTACTCCCCGTGGATGCATGTACAAAACACTCCTGTACCTCAGGCTCAGGAACATGGCAGATGTTGGGACAGAAAGATTGCAGGAGCCTGAAGATTAGGGAGGTTATTGTGAGTTTCTGTTTCCTAGAAACATTAGAAGTTACACCCATAAAGTCTCACCAGCTGAACCAGGGTGACTCCAATGGCCATGGCCAAAAAGGAAAAAGCCACGAGGTCTCAACCTTATGACAAACTACAGGCAGCTGAGGAACGCTGGAAGTGAGAGCAGTAGTCTTCAGGGCATGAATTTGTAGGAGAGTGAGAGGGTTTTGGAGGGGGAAAAGGCAAGGAAAAAACTTTGTAATCTCAAAAACTCTTTTTAAAAGAACAAGGGACTGGAGAGATCTCTCAGTGGTTGACTCTCTTCCAGAGACTGAGTGCTCTTCCAGAGGTCCTGAGTTCCGTTCCCAGCCAACCAGATGGTGACTCATAACCATCTGTAGTGGGACCCACTGCCCTCTTGTGGTGTGTCAGAAGCAAGCAACAGTGTGCTCACATACATTAAATAAATAAATAAATAAATAAATAATAAATAGATCTTTAAAAAAAAATAAAAGCAAAGCCAACACCAAGCCAGATGACCTGAGTTCAGAACCAGATCCACGTACTACAAAGAGACCCTATTCTACAAGGTGCCCCTGGGGAAGTATAACCTTACAGCAACACAAAATAAATAGAATGTTACAAAAGTGTTAAAAGGAAAATGAAACCAAACCACAAGGAGACCTTGGACCTTAGGACCCATGCCGGAGCCTTGACCTCCACATGTGTGCACCTCCTAGTTTTCATAGTCTAGTTAAGGTTGTTTCTGCTTTATGAAAAATGTAAGCCCTCAGTGAGAACGCTGTGGTAAGACAGGCCCATCTCCTGTTCTTTATGCTGCAGTTATCACACATCTTAGACATCTACAGACAGCTACTAGGGTTTGGGTTAAACAGCCACGGAGCCTGTTTTCATTCAGAAGCAGGAATGCCTTCAGGAGAGAGAGAAAGTTCTAGTAAAAATACTTGGCCTGTGTTCTGCATCTGTGAACAGTGCTCTTTTCTTCAAGATTAGGAGTCTCCCAAGAGGAAATAAAGACTGTATTTTATGGGGAGTACTTAGAAGAATTGGTCTAGGAATGGCGAGATGGCTCAGCGAGTAAGAGCACTGACTGCTCTTCAGAAGGTCCTGAGTTCGGATCCCAGTAACCACATGGTGGCTCACAACCACCCTCTTCTGGTGTGTCTGAAGACAGCTACAGTTTATCACACCGGAGCCAGCGGGAGTGAGTGGGGCCGTCCTGAGTTCGATTCCCAGCAACCATATGATGGCTCACGGCTATCTGTACAGCTACAGTGTACTCATACACATAAAATAAATAAATCTTTAAAAAAGAATTGGTCTAATCTTTTCCTGTGTAAAGTATGCAGATAGTTATTTGTGTAAAGGTATTGTGTGTAGACGTAGACATACTGATCCATGTACACATAAAACACCTTTACCTTGTGCGATCACACTTCCTGAACTTACGTACTCTACAAAAGGAGAAAGCATGCCCCTCTCCAATCATGGGCTTTCACAATATGTGACCATTAGTCACTACCATCTCTCAGAAGCATGTATTTTCCGACTATTGTAGTATATAGCACTGTAGCCGGGGCACAGTTTTTTAGGTTGGGCATCTGTTTAAGTATATTGTTTTATTTTTTTAGAGACTAGATAATAGTTTCTGTGTTATCTTTTGGAATATGTTTTTTTTTTCTTTTGCCCTAACATTATCTCTTGGTGAGGTATACTGCTAATTATATGTTATATATGTATATGGGTTAATATTATGCGATGGAAATGCTATTTTATGCGATGTGGCTCTACCACATTTATCTATTTTGGAAAGTTAATTTTTAGCAACTAGAGAACGTGTTTATCTAACTTGCCAAGAATAGGCGCTCCAACCTCTTGTTTTATTCATTGTCTAGGACAGCCTTAGCTCATCTCTGTTCAAAACATGAACCATCCTTGCAGACATACTTTGAGTCACTCCTCATCCAGGGTCTCCACACTGGATATTCCATCTGGGAACTGTCCAGTTTCTTTTTCCTTAATTTATGTAAAATTGGTAAAACTTACATATATGTAAAACTTCAAAACAGGATCTCCTTCTGTAGCCCAGGGTGGCCTTAAATGTGGAACAATCTTTGTGCCTCAGCCTCCCAAATGCTGCAAAATATGTCCTGAGTGCCCACGCTGGTGAGGTTGCAGAAGTTATGTCAGAGTTGTCTGTACTGTTTGCTTCTCTGCATTTGTAGATAAATTTGTAGTATACAGACTTGGCGGTCTGTACACTCCTCATAAAAGTTAGCAGGGTGACTTATGTGAAGCTGGGGAATATCATCCTGAGTGAGGTAACCCAGTCACAAAAGAACACACATGGCATGCACTCTCTGATAAGTGGTTATTAGCCCAGAAGATTGGAATACACAAAGTACCATCCACAAACCACAAGAAACTCAAGAAGAAGGAAAACCAAATGTAGATACTTCATCCTTCTTAAAAGGGGGAACAAAATACCCATGGAAGGAGTTGCAGAGACTAACTATGGAGAGGGACTGAAGGAAGGACAATCTAGTCTGATAGAGCTGTCTCCTGAGAGACTCTGACAGTACCTAATACACAAGTAGAGGCTCACAGCCATCCATTGGACTGAGTACAGGGTTCCCAATGAAGGAGCTATAGAAAGGACCCAAGGAGCTGAAGGGTTTGCAGCCCCTTAGGTCAAACAACAATATAAACTAACTAGTACCCTCAGAGCTCCCAGGGACTAAACCACCAACCAAGGAGTACACATGGTGGGACTCATGGCTCCAGCAGCATATGTATAGCAGAGGATGGCCAAGTCGGTCATCAATGGGAGGAGAGGCCCTTGGCCCTGTGAAGGTTCTATGCCCCAGTGTAGGGGAATGCCAGGGCCAGTAAGCAGGAAAGTGTGGTGTGGTGAGCAGGGGGAGAGGGGAGGGAACAGGGTTTGTTCTTGTTCATGGTTTTTGGTTTTGGTTTTTTTGGAGGGGAAACTGGGAAAGGAGATATTGTATGACATTTAAATAAAGAAAATATCTAATAAAATAAAAATGCAAAATTCTTAATTAGAATCAATTAATAAAATACTTTTTAAAAATTAAAAAAAAAAGATAGTTCAAGGGAAAGTTGACTGAGTGTGATGCTTTACATTTACAAATATCTTTCAATAGGCAAGTGAAGGTAGTTCCAATTTTAGTTATTTTTAGTTATAATTCTACCCAAAACAGCAGAGTACAGACATGGGACTAACCTTTGAAGCTATTCAAAAGTCAGACACCTTTTCAAATCTGCACAGTCATTCTTTGTTGGCACCCTTGTCCAAGGATCATTATTTTTCTCTTTTTTAAAGAGTTTTCTTTGTCTCTTGATGTGTATGTGTGTGTGTGTGAGAGAGACAGAGACAGAGAGAGACAGAGACAGGCAGACAGACAGAGATGGAGAAACAGAGACAGAGAAGGACTGAGAGAGTCAGAGAAACAGACAGAAGGCCAAGGCTGTCGGTACACATGTGTATGCAGCTGTACCAGCCCTTGACTGTGTGGAGGCCAGGGGAGGATATCAGATGTCCTGCTCTGTCACTTCCTGTCTACTCTCTTGACATGTTCTCTCACAGGGCCTATAGCTAGACTGGCAGTTAGCAAGCCCTGCCAATCCTCCTGTCTTTCCTTCTGCAGCACAGAGCTGGGGCTACAAGTGCATTCGTCTGTCTGTCTGTCTGTCTGTCTGTCTAAACATAACACCAGGAAAGCACCAGAGTGCCCTGAAGTAGAACTAAGGTGCCAGTAGAAGGAATCCTGTCCTTGGGATAAATGTAAGACTTTTACCCCTTCATTCACATTCTCTTCTGCAAAAACGAATGAGGTGGGAGACACTTAGCTGAATAGTTGTTAGGGTCTTGTAGTTTTAAAACTATGTGGAGTTTACATTACGAGCATGTGAGGCTGAGTCCTTTGAGTTCAGGAAATGGAGCATCTGAATTTGGTGTACCCATCGTCACTTGCACATCTTAGCTTCTCTGCTCCAGTGGCTTTGTGAACACTCCACTCCCAGCAAAGATCATCTCCTTCCTCCCACCAGCTCTAGCAGAGTCCTGACATTCTGTAATGTCAGGTCCTGCTATTTCCAGAAAGAAATCACCTATGTCTCCTAAAGATGCCAGTCCATGGAGCATTTCTTTTTCTGAGCTACAGCAACATTTGCCACCCAGTTCAGCAACTCTGCTTCCTCTTGATTGTGTGTAAATCTCATCTCTTCCAGGCTATGTACTTGTACTCTCATTATGCCTCTGTGTTAAATAGACATACTGATTAAAGCTTGGTTTTCTTAAATTCAGAGATAGCCACGTGTGAAATTTCTTTAAACAAATTAAATGTTCAAATTGCCTTTAACAAAATATTTCTTTTGGACAAAAAAAAATGACTGAGTTTTAACATTGAATGGCCATTTTAGGCTGTACACTATTGGGTCCCTCATGTAAAGTAATGACAATAGGTATCAAGAGTCTGAAACTGAGTTGTTGGAGGGGGGCAGATGCAGATCATGGAGGGAAGTTCAAGGCAGAATATGTCATTATATATGAAAGTGTTATAAGGAGGGTGAGAGAGGGTGGCTCGATGAATAAAGGGAGCTTCTGCCAAACTCGATATTCGAACCCTGGGACTGGCTGAGTTGTTCTCTGATCTCCACATATGCACCGTGGTATACTCACACCACTTAAAACCAGCATTTAAAGAGTTTTGTTAACTTTTGTAACTATGATTGTACCTTGAGGAAATAATCCTAAATCAGAAAAAAGGAAAAGAAAAATCTTCATATGAAAACATATTCATGGTAGGATTGTATTTACATTAATATTCCAAGATAACCTTTGAGCAAATACATCCACTATGAGAGAATGTCCTGTGACTTGAAAACTGGAGCCTGGACTTCTTCTTTTTTTTTTTTAAATATTTTTTCTTTCTTTTTTAAAAATTGGATATTTTCTTTATTTACATTTCAAATGTTATCCCCTTTCCCATTCCCCCCCTCTGAAGCCCCCTATCCAGTCCTCCCTCCTCCTGCTTCTATGAGGGTGTTCCCCCTCCCACCACCCTCTCCTGCCTCCCTGTCCTTGAATTCTCCTGCACTGAGGCATCGAGCCTTTACATGACCAAGGGCCTCTCCTCCCATTGATGCCTGACAAGGCCATCCTCTGCTACATATGCGGCTGGAGCCATAAGTCCCTCCATGTGTACTCCTTGGTTGGTGGTTTCGTCGCTGGGAGCTCTGAGGGATCTGGTTGGTTGATATTGTTGTTCCTCCTATGGGGTTGCAAACCCCTTCAGCTCCTTCAGTCCTTTCTCTAACTCCTTCATTGGGGACCCTGTGGAGCCTGGATTTCTACAGAGCATAAGGTAACTGTTAACCAAGAGAAGAAATGAGATTATAGGCCCTTTTCTATCTTGTATCCAGAACTAGACCCTTCTCCATCTTGTGTCCAGAATGTCCCTCAGCTCAGAGAGTTCTCTGCACTTTGTGTAAGCAAAGGTGAAAGCACCCAGTGTGGGTCCCTTAAATTCACTAGTGTGCTGGGAATCCTTGGTAATCTGTTCACTCTGTAGGATTTCCCAGGAGCAAGCCAATGTATTCACAAATGGGTATGTAATCTAATAAAGTAAATGGATTTGGCTTGATCTAAAATGGATAGACAGGGTACTGAGCTTTCAATATTTTGAAAGTTCCTGCTAGAGAACATCTGCCTTGAAATAACTGGTTTATTTTAATCAGGTTAAAAAGCAGAAAAGAACAATGACAGCAAGTGGGAGCCATCAGGAAAAGGGAAGAGAATACACTAAGAAACAGAACTGAAACTTTACTGATAGGAAGGACAGGAAAGGAAACCGAAACTCAGCCAACAGCACAATGAAAACAAAATCCCGATCCAGGTAGGAGTTTAAGAGCCAGCATTATCAGAAAGCCAAAGTTCCCCCAAGTGATAAAGTGTCCTGGAAATGAGCGAGCTACCTGACCTTGTTACTCATCTGAAAAAAGGAGAGATAACATCGTGTGTCAGCTTGATGAAGCGCAGGGCATCGTGGCATCTCAAACTGGGAGGACCACAGTTCCTGTCCAGCCACAAGCATTTGGAGTTGGGGCTGGAGTTGCATAGGAGGGCATGAAAACTGAATCTGTGGGGCAGCAAGAAAGGATCATGAGAGGGAAAGGGCAAATCGACTGCCCTGCTCAGCAGGGGCCTCTGGGAGAACAGGACAAGTCAATAGAGCATACACAGCAATGGAGTGAGGATCAAGAAACAAGATGAAGGGCCCAGGGCATGGGAGCAGTGCACACAAGAGATCAGCCCTAAAGACTGCAGATGAAGATTCTAGATCAGCAGTTCTCAACCTGTGGGTTCTGACTCTCTCACAGGAGCCATTGAAGACCATCAGAAGACACAGATATTTACACTGTGATTCATGACAGCAGCCAGATTAGTTAAGGCACTTCAGTGAAGAGTAATTTTATGGCTGGGGGTCACCACAATGTGAGGAACAATATTAAGGGGTTGTACCATTAGGAAGGTGAAGAACCACTGCTTTGTAGGGCTTTGTTTTCCTGGTGTTCTCCACCCCATCGTCGGGCTCTTACACTCTTTCTGCCCCCTCCTCCAGTGGGGTTTACTGAGCTTTGGAGGGGAGGGATTTGCAGGAAACCTCCCATTTCTAGCTCAGTGTTTCAGTCTTTGCTCAATGTTTGTAGAGCCCAGTTTTAAAATGGGTCTTTTGTCTTCTTGGTTCTTTGGGTCTTTTGTTTGTTTGTTGAATTCTTTGTATATTCTGAATATTAATCATCTCTATCTAGCTGGCAAAGATTCTACGGGTTCCTCTTTACTTGATTGAGTGTTTCCTTGGTAGTACAGAGGGTTTGACTGTACGAGTACCCACTTGCCAATTGTTGATCTTAATTCCTGGGCAAAAGAGTTCCTACTCAGAAACTCCTTCCCCACCTATATTATGTAGGTTATGGCCTATATTTTCTTGTAGTAGTTTCAGTTTTTTAGGTGCTACATGAGTTCTTTGACCCATTTTAAGACAATTTTTGGGCAGGATGATAGACACAGCTATAATTTCATTTTTCTACATATGAACATTCAGTTTTCTCAGCACAATTTGTCAAAGATCCTACCTTTTCTCTGGCGTATATTTTTGGCATCTTTGTCAAATATACATACAGCTGTAGCTCTGTGTATCATGTTTGGGTCTTCTAAACCAATTCATAAAGATACATAGCTTTTCTATTCACCAACATTCTCAGAAAGAGATCATGGGAACATTTCCATTCACAATAGCACCAAAGAAAATAAAATCGGAGTCAGCTAAACCAAAGAAGTAAGAGATATCTTCAATGAAAACTTTAAGACTCTGAACAAAGAGATTGAGCAAGGCACTAGAAAATGGAACGTCCTTCATACTTATGGGCTGCCTGAGTCTATTATGACAATGACGAATCTACCAAAATCAATGTACAGATTCAGTACAAGCCCTAGCCCACCCACCCTAAACTCCTTCCAACCATAAATTTCTTTTTTGCTTTCAAGGGTTCATCTATTCTTGATGGACTGTATAAATACAACTACATGTGGTGACGTCTTAAGCCTGACTTCTTTCACTTAACATGTTTTTGAGGTTCACTCATGTTTCAAGTGTTACATGGGGCTCTGTAACATTGGAGTTCCATTATCTTCCAGTGTTATATACATATACTTCTCATATTTAATTGGGCTCTGTCCCAATAAGTCCATTACAAGGTGAGAAATTTGTGAACTGCAAGTGAATTTTGTATTACATATAACTTCATAGCTCAGCTACACAGGATGCCATGGGCCATGTGCTGTTATCATGAGTGACCATGGGACTGACTGGGAGCTGTGACTTGCTGCTACTGCCAGCAACTTATGAGAAGATCTTCCTGCATATAAGCTTCAGAAAAGAAGAAAACCCCAAGTTTAGAGAAAACTTTCAAGGAATGTATGTAGCTTTCATACTAGGGACAAAAATCCTAGAGTTCAGTAAAGTGATTGCCAGGTAGGCATGAAGTCCTAAATTCAGTCCCCCTTACCCTATATAAAAACCCAGTCATGGAGGTACTTATATAATTCTAGTACTGGGGAGGCAGAGGGAGACAGGAGGATCCCTGGTCTTACTGACCAGCCAGTCTAACCAAATCCGCAAACTCCACTTTCACTGAGAGCTTGTCTCAAAAAATAAGGTGAAGATACCGAACACTGACGTCTGGGCTACACACATGCATTCACTCACGCATGCATACACACACACGCATATATGCATACATGCACACATCGCTCATGTGTATATACACTTACATGAACATGTATACACACAAAGTGTTTTATCAAACCATCGTCAAGCTAGTAATTGACTGCATAATCCACATTTGGTTCATTCGTTTACCTTGTTGATGATCATGTAAGTCCTTTCACCCTTTGGTTATTTTCAGTAGTGCTACTGTGAACATTTATATACAAGAGCAAAAGCACCTAGTTGAGTTATTTTAGGGTGTATTTCTGGGGAGCTGGCTCTATTGGAATCGTATGCTGACCTTTTTGAGAAACTGCTAAATGGTTTTGCATAGTGGCTGCATCATTTTTCCATGCACACCAGTCATTTCCACAGGGCTCCTTTTCTCCGTGCCTTTGACAACACTTGTCATTTCTCATTTTAACAGCAACCATCCTAATGGATATGAAATGTGTCTTAGTGTGTCCTTAAAAATATTTCCTATATTTTTGTGACTATAATATAATTACACTAGTGTCCTCTTCCCTTTCCTCTCCACAAGCTGTCTCATATACCACTCCTTGCTCTCTTTCAAATTCATGATTTTTCATTGTTCTCTCTGTCTGTCTGTCTGTCTCTCTTTTTTCCTCCCCCTCTCTCTTCTTTTTTTCTTTTTTTTTTTTATGTTTTTTTTCGAGACAAGGTTTCTTTGTGTAGCCCTGGCTGTCCTGGAACTCACTCTGTAGACCAGGCTGGCCTCGAGCTCAGAAATCTGCCTGCCTCTGCCTCCCAAGTGCTGGGATTAAAGGCGTGCGCCACCACCGCCCCGCTACCTCCCCCTCTCTCTTAAATACATAAATACAATTTGCTTAGTCTATATAGTGCTATTTGTATGTGTGTTTTCAGGTGTTGGAGTTGGTCTTGTTTGCTATAGATGCTGAATTCTATGCCCCAAGATCAGGTTGCAGTCTGGACATTGGCATTGTATTGACCAATGTGCTGTAAAGAATGTTCCCTAATAAGCTCTGGTTGGATAATAAAAGGCTACAGTCTATGACTGGGCAGGAGAGAGAGGACTTGAGGCAGAACTTGAGATCAAGTAGGGGGTCTCAAGTAGGGATCATGAGGAGAAAGCAGAGGAGACAGAAAGAGTAGGATGCCATTGAGGCAGGATGGACCAGGAGCACTTGGCCAAGAGAAGCTCAAATCGAGGACACACAAGAAACAGAGCAACTCAGTGGGCAAGTAATGGGGCATTTATCTGGTTATTAATAGCCTAGCCAGATTATAATAGTCTTAGAACATGCAGTTTAGGTTTTCAGCTTGTTAATAAATTCTGATGTCTCTATGCTGTTTACTTGGGAGCTATACAGGAAAGAGTGGGACAGAACCCCTTCACCCCCATAAAATTACTTCAATATTCAGAACGCACCACTTGATACTGGATAACCAATCGGTGTGTTCTTCCCTGAGGCAGACGATTTCTCCTGTTCTTAGGGTTCCTTAAATACCTGTAGATCTTTGTGTAGTGTTGAGACCTCATGGGCCGTCCCCATCCACTTTAGCATGCCTTTTGTAGTCATCCTTGCTCAGCTCACATCTGGGCACTTGTGTTGGTGAAACTTTATGGGTGTAGCTTCTGACGTTCTTAGGAGACACCATCTTATAGCTATCTGCCTGATCCTCTGGCTTTTAGAGTCTTTCCATCCCCTCTTCTGCAATGTTCCCTGAGCCTTAGGTGTTGTTTTGTAGATGTATCCATTGAGAGTAAGCTCCACAACTCTGCATTTCGATTGGTTGTAGTTTTCTGTAGTGGTCTCCATGTGTTGCAAAGAGAAGTTTTGTTGATGAGTGGTAAGAACTACGCTTATATGAAGGAATAAATACAAATGTTTAGATTGTTGTTAGGGATTATGCTGGTTTAGTGAAATGGTAGTAGGTTCTCTTTCAACATCCATGCCTTCACTAACTCCAGTTATTGGCAAGATTTCCAGGACTAAGTTTTGGTTTCCCTCTCATCGAGCAGGTCTTACTTCCAGAGAGCTGTTGGTTACCACTAGGTATGTGTGCCACAACTGTAGCCATGCTGGTCATTGTTGTAGTTAATAGGAGTCATAGCTGGGTAGGACTTCTCTCCTTCGGAAGCTTGCATGGTGCCTTCCGGTACTGTAAAGGCAGTCCTCAGGGAGAAGGTTTCCCGGTCAGTTCCAGTTCAGTGTCCTCTGGAACACATGTCTGAAATGTTTGGTGTCTTCAATGACAGAGACAAACCTTCCACATCTTGGAGGCCACCAACAACTTAAAAGAGGGATTCTCATGCTTGGTATTGAGGTTTTTGTCAGAGGGTTTTTGGCTCTTGGAGGGAGCATTGTCAGCCCTGATGGGAAATGTTCCTTCAAGCTCTGCATGTACGTATACTGACTTGTATTGTGGGTATTTTAGGTAGACAGTTAACAGCATGATTCCTTATGACTCTTGCAGACATTCTTACTGTTACTTGACTCTCTCTCCTCCTTCTGCCTCCCCTTTCCCTAACAAAGCCCCTCCTTTTTCTATCCCCCATCCCTGGTCAGCATGCACTCTGCCATTTCCTCTCTATTGCTCCCTCACCCACCCACCCTGGCAACAGTCAGTCCATTTTACATTCTTTGTGTCTGCCTTACTCCAGGATATGTACTGACGTTGGCCGACTTGGAGCTTAGAGCTCAGGTTAGAGAACCATGATGTTTGCCTTTCTGGGTCTTGGTTGTTCAGTCAGTATGATCTTTTCCAGTTCTGTGCATTTATAGATCTAGATCCTGGAGAGGGATCTTACTATAGTCTCAGTGTTCCTTTTCACCACGTACTCTCCCACGGGCCTACTGTCCCATTAAAACATCTTCTTTGGAGAAATATGCAGTTTTTTGTTTTTTGTTTTTTTTTTT
>JADRCC010133996.1:0-13811 GCA_019843855.1 Hylomyscus alleni
AAAAAAAAAAAAGTATATCAAATGTATTTGAGTGGAGGAGTAACACAGTCAACATGATCATTTAGGAAATTATCTTAGATTGAATACTTTCCAGCTCTATTCTTTGTGTTGTCTTGATTTGAAAAAATATACACAGTATACTGAAACAAAATGTTTTAAATTTCATAGTAACTCCAGAAAATGATAAAGTTTAGTAACTAATATATTCACAGAGGCACAGAGGAAAAAAAGAAACATCATAGGAGTTGATGGACTGTTTTGAAGAATGAGGAAGATTGAGTAGTCTAGATATAATTCATTTTAGTGACAAAGGAATGCAATGCATACTTGTGTTGGTCTTTGCAGTAGGAGCCATACTTTGTCACTTTTTGAATTTCAGTATTTGGCATGGTAAATGAGTGGTGTGAAAGTCATTGTGGATGCAGCTTTTGAAGGGTGACCAAGTGTTGAGGCATGGTGCTGTTAGTGGCAAGTTAAAGAAAAGCCTGGATTGAGAGCATATTGTTCTAGAAGAATAATTAGAATTTAATGACTTGATTAGAAATCGGGGTGGGGTGGTCTGTCTGAGTAGGTGGGAAAAAGATGGATAAATGGGGAAAAAAACTAGTTTCTGAGAGAGAACTAATAAGTGTTTTGTTTTTCAGAAAAAAAATGCTTTCTAAATAAACCTAAAAGCCTTTCTTTCCTAACAGAATCTTAGAACAAGACATTAATTGCCAAACGTGTCCAAATGCATGGGTAGAAGTGTTTTGAGAGATAATCTATATGTGCAGAAGAGACTTGGAAGTTCTTTGAATAACAGGGCCGGAGACTGCTCTGCTCTCTCACTCACTGAGAAGACACACAAGGCAGTAAGACAGGACTGTAGAAGTACATCTGGGAAATACCAGTAAAGCCCTTTATAGAAAAAAGATGACAGAGTGTAAATCGTACCAGATGAATATTCCTTCCAGAACATTCCAGAGAGAACTTTATAGCTTGACAGGTTGTAGTTTCCTGAAGTCACAGGATTTAAAAGAGAAAGGGGATTTAGATTTAGTTTCTAGTGTGAAAGTACTCTTGAACATCCCTACCTTCCTCTACACATTACTTTATAGAATATTGTCTCACCACTTAACTATTTTGTAAACTCTGGGTATTCTTTAATTTCAGACCTCAGGAATTTGAGATAAAATTGCTCCTGAGAAATAAATTTTTTGTTTTGTTTTTTTGTTTTGTTTTGTTTTCCAAGACAGGGTTTCTCTGTGTAGCCCTGGCTGTCTTGGAACTCACTCTGTAGATCAGGCTGGCCTAGAACTCAGAAATCTACCTGCCTCTGCCTCCCAAGTGCTGGGATTAAGGACATACGCCACCACTGCCTGGCTAAAAAAATTTTTTAAAGATCATACCATATTCAGAAGTTGCTGAGGATCAAGAGACAGTGAGTAATATATGATCCTGCATGTAAGATGCTGTGTTTTTCTATGAGTTTAAGTTAGAGGTGGGTATTTTCCATTGCACGTTATACATTGTCATTATACAAAACATCAAGTGTAGGTAGAAAGATCAATTTGAAATTTTGTTTCCACTTCTTATTTCTCTATAAAAGTAATGCATAGTAGTGTGCCATAGTAAATACTATGCAAAAAATTCAATAAGTAAAACTCTTGCCTTCTAAATATAACCACATTTTGATGCATCTTTCCTAAGTGTGTTGGTATTTGTCTTACATTAAATGCTGTAAAATGGAGTGAGTACCTAGAGGGCCAAAGCATATTATTTACTCAATAGTGATAAGTTCTAGTTCCGAGAAAAAAAGGTTCCTTTAAAATCTTTCGTGTAACGAACTATAGAAATGATCCCTGAAAGTATAGTCTTACAATTTTCTAGACAGATACCAGGTACCAAAGTTAAATCAAGATCAGATAAACGATCTAAACAGTCCCATATCTGCTAATGAAATAGAAACAGTCATTAATAGTCTCCCAACCAAAAAAAGCCCAGGACAAGATGGGTTTAGTGCAGAGTTTTATCAGACCTTCAAAGAAGACCTAATACCAATACTCCTCAAACTATTCCACAAAATAGAAATAGTACTCTACCCAATTTGTTCTATGAAGCCACAATTACTCTTATACTTAAACCACACAAAGACCTCACAAAGAAAGAAAACTTCAGACCAATTTCCCTTATGAATATCGGTGCAAAAATACTCAATAAAATTCTTGCAAACTGAATCCAAGAACATATCAAAATGATCATCCATCATGATCAAGTAGGCTTCATCCATCAATGCAGGGATGGTTCAATATTCAGAAATCAATCAACATAATTCACTATATAAATAAACTCAAAGAAAAAAAACCATATGATCATCTCATTAGATGCTGAGAAAGCATTTGACAAAATCCAATATCCCTTCATGATAAAAGTCTTGGAAAGATCAGGAATTCAAGTCCCATACTTAAACATAGTAAAAGCAATATATAGCAAACCAGTAGCCAACATCAAACTAAATGGAGAGAAACTTGAAGCAATCCCACTAAAATCAAGGACTAGACAAGGCTGCCCACTTTCTCCCTACCTATTCAATATTGTACTTGAAGTCCTAGCCAGAGCAATTAGACAACAAAAGGAGATCAAAGGGATACGAATTGGAAAGGAAGAAGTCAAATTACCACTATTTGCTGATGATATGATAGTATACTTAAACGACCCCAAAAATTCCACCAGAGAGCTTCTAAACCTGATTAACTCCTAAAATTAACTCAAGCAAATCAGTGACTTTCCTCTACACAAAGGATAACAGGCTGAGAAAGAAATTAGGGAAACAACACCCTTCACAATAGTCACAAATAATATAAAATACCTTGGTGTGACTCTAACTAAGCAAGTAAAAGATCTGTTTGACAAAAACTTCAAGTCTCTGAAGAAGGAAATTGAAGAAGATCTCAGAAGATGGAAAGATCTCCCATGCTCATGAACTGGCAGTAGAGCTCACAGACATCCATTGGACTGAGCACAGGATCCCCAATGAAGGAGCTAGAGAAAGGACCCAAGGAGCTGAAGGGCTTGCAGCCCCTTAGGACAAACAACAATATGAACTACTTAGTACCCTCAGAGCTCCCAGGGACTAAACAACCAACCAAAGAGTACACATGGTAGGACTAATGGCTCCAGCAGCATATGTATAGCAGAGGATGGCCAAGTTGGTCATGAATGGGTCATGAATTGGTCCTGTGAAGGTTCTATGCCCTAGTGTAGGGGAATGCCAGGGCCAGGAAGTGGGAGAGGGTGGGTTGGTGGGCAGGGGAAGGTGGGAGGGAACAGGGTTTTTTTTTAAATTTCTTTTTAAGATTTATTTATTATACATAAGTACACTGTAGCTGTCTTCAGGCACACCAGAAGAGGGTATCAGATCTCATTATGGGTGGTTGTGAGTCACCATGTAGTTGCTGGGATTTGAACTCAGGACCTTTGGAAGAGCAGTCAGTGCTCTTACCTGCAGAGCTATCTCACCAGCCCTGGTTTTGTTTTTATTTTATTTTATTTTTTTCCTTTCTATTTTCATTTTCTTGGAGGGGAACCTGGGGAAGGAGATATTGTTTTTTGGGTTTTTTTTGTTTATTTTGTTTTTTTTTTTGAGACAGGGTTTCTTTGTGTAGCCCTGGCTGTCCTGACACTCACTCTGTAGACCAGGCTGGCCTTGAACTCAGAAATCTGCCTGCCTCTGTCTCCCGAGTGCTGGGATTAAAGGTGTGTGCCACCACCACCTGGCCGGGAAGGAGATATTGTATGACATGTAAATAAATAAAACATGTAATAAAAAAAATAAATAAAATGAAAACAATCTTTCATGTAAAACTCAAGTATAAAATGTGCACATTTTTATAGAAGATTAGAAGAATATGAGAAATTCAAGCTAAGTATAGACTCCTGTTCTAAGAACATGTCGTTCCCAGCTACATTTTATATTCATCACTGAAGTTTCTTGTTCTCAGACCCAAAGATAGTGAACAGAACGCCCTAAGTTACTTTGTGTAATCCTCCCAAATGTGAATTCTGGGAGCTGCCTGCTATACAGTGCTTCTGAGACTTTTTGAGCTGCTAGCTATATTGGGGAAGAGATGCCACCAGCTGTGTCCTTTCTGGATAAGCTCTGTGCTTTGCCTTACACTCACAAAATGGCCTAAGTCAAGACACTGCATATACAGGGAAGAAAGTGTATGCCAACCTTTTGGATGTACACCATTGTCATGGAATCGTTTCTGTTCCACAGAGTGATTGTTTTCTTGGTTGGTTGAGATGGAGGAGTTCCTAGGTAGAAGGGCTTGTGATAAACATCTACTTTGTCCTGTATGTGGAATACTCATAGATGAGTGGCATACATTTAGATATAAAATAAAATTAGATCACAGTTCCCATATGACACTTTTTATGATACTCATGGACTAATGATTTAAATAATCTTGTAAATATTTAGTGCTTCCAATGAAAGTGTTTTGTAGCACATAAATTCCTAAATAAAAATTTCTAGCCACATTAGTTGTTTTTTTTAAACTGCATTCAGTCAAATTAGAAGATTTACTTCTGTAACAAATTACTGAGATGAGTTTGAGTATTTATTGAACTAAAAGAGAAAATGTTTTATCCTATCTTAATGGTCATTCTCTAAACACACTGAGAAGTTTCTAGATTCTTTGAGATGCGAGTAGTATTTTAGTACTTTAGTGAAAGCCAATGAGTGCCTAGCTTATATTTTAAAAATCTATAAGATACTTACATAGAGTTTTTCCACATCGATATTTCACAGTCTTTATATATTATACAACATGGTCCTGTATCCTAAAGACGTAAGTTACTTGACAAAAGGATGCTTACTTGTACCCTGCTTCCCATTAGGATCATGCCCTGGAATGCCTCTCATCCGTGTCTTCTGGGAAATGTCTCTGAAGCCATACTGTGCTCCAAAAGTGCTTCAGCTGTGGTTTTGAGTGTTTCTGCCTGAGTTTTAGATTTCTTGTCCATTATAATTTAGTTTTCTTATGATTGGTCCTTTATACTATGGAACAGACATGTCATGGCATGTGTCAGTTGTTAGTGACCAAGGCCTTGAGGTCATAGCCTAACTCACACATATCATCCCTTGTGCTTCCTCTACAGCCTCTCAACCTTCTCTCTGTACAAGATTTATCCATCCAGCTGCCATCTTGGCGTCCACTTGAATGTCTTCCTGAGCTCCTTGGAGTTCTCCTTGTTACACAATTGCAACCAATTGCTTAGCTAATGGTATTTCCATCATGCAAGCGCTCAATTCCGACCACTTGAAATCATCTTGATACCCTGTCTCTTTCCTCCCACTTGGTCTGCTTGGAAAGTCAGCTGCTGTATTCAAAATACCTTGAGAACTGAGCAACCTTTCCCTGCCTGCACTGTTGCTGCTGTGTTATCCCCAGGGTGACTCAGTAAAGTCCATGCATGCTCCTCTTCTTAGAGGGTTTTCGAAATAGTAAGTTGGAACAGTTCTGTTAAAATACAATCAGACCAGGTCAATCCTTTTCTCAAAACCATTCATAGCTTCCCTAATCCCATTCAAAATACAGCCAAAGCCACAACAAGGCTATGAAAAGGCTTCTGTAATCTAGGATCTTTTACCACGATGACTTCAGGGTTATTACTCTTCACTCTCCTGATGTGTCTAGCTTCTGCACTCACACTCATTCCTATACCCCTGGCACTGGCTTGCATAGCAATCTTCTGTATATAATTTTCCTTCCCTGTGGAATCATCACTGGCCATTTTCTCCATCTTGTTTGTGGACCACTGTGGTAGGGTGCTGTGGGCTTCCTAGCTGAAGCCCTGAGCTCTTTTTCCTTGATGCTCTATGTGCCCCTGTTCTCTGCTTGTTTTATTTTTAAGCTATGTAGTAACTATGAGTTTTACCATTTATTATTCCCCACTAAAATTTAAGTACCACTTTGTCAGAATTTTGGTTTTGGTGGTGTGTGAGTCAAACCCAGGGCTAGCGTTAGGCACACATTTACCACTGAAGGACAAACCCCAGCCTAAGACAGGATTTCTGTCTGTTTTATTTACTGCTAGGATCCTTTGGTGTTAAAAATATGTGTCTATAGTTGTTACTCAGTAAATATTTATTGGCTGTACGAATAGTATATATTTCAGGTCATTAACCACTGTGTTAAACTGAACCAGTTAGGATTAATCCATTGGCATAAACTGCAAATGGCACAAACATCCTGAAAGGTGTAATGCTGATATTATAATGCAGTTATTGGAACAATACCTCAAGTTACTGTCTATGTTAGAAATCAGTTTTGGAGAGTGAATGGGTAAGAAGTAGAAACTGTACAAAAGTCAGAACAGTATTATTAATCAATAGAATTTGAGAATATAAAACAAAACTATAGAGTGAAAATGAGCTTATTAACCATTTACTCCAAATAGAAGATGAATTTTAAAACCTTCAAATATGTTTGTAATGTAAAGTTTTTGGGTTTTGGGGTTTTTTTTTGTTTTTTTGTTTTTCGAGACAGGGTTTCTCTGTGTAGCCCTGGCTGTCCTCGAACTCAGAAATCCACCTGCCTCTGCCTCCCAAGTGCTAGGATTAAAGGTGTGCGCCACCACCACCCGGCGTAATGTAAAGTTTTATGTGTGTGTATGTGTGAACACTATGTTTGCTCTTGTGTATTTGTGTGTGATTAAAACTACAGTTTTCCCTTGTGAAGTTACTGGTAAATCTAGGGAAAAACTAATAATGAAAAAAAATCTAAAAAAAATTAAAAAGAATTTGTGAAGACAATTCAAAATGCTATGCCCTGGTCCTTCTTCCCTGGTGAAGTCAGGAAGTGAGGGAGAGGAGAGCCCTGTCCCTCCCAAAGAGTGCAGAACCACCGAATTTCCTTTTGTTTGTTTTGGTATGGTTTTGGCAGGGGTTGTTTTAAGATAAACGTAAATCTAGGTTTTCTCTAAATTTATCATAACAAGAAGATTTTTTTAAAAAAAATAAATGTCTTTGACGCATTTCAAAAGTTGACTAGAGAGATGGCTTAGCGATTAAGAGCACTGACTGCTCTTCCAAAGGTCCTGAGTTCAAATCCCAGCAACCACATGGTGGCTCACAACCATCTGTAATGAGATCTGATGTCCTCTTCTGGTGTGTCTGAAGACAGCTACAGTGTACTTAGATATAATAATAAATAAATCTTTAAAGAAAAAGTTGGCTATAGTTGTCTCTGTCAGCTTCCCGCTTTCGTACAGTTTTCCAGTGCTACTTATTTATATATTATTATATATATCTCATATTATGATCCTAGAATTAAGTCATATTAAACAATGAGCATTTGTTTCAAATTTTATGAGTCAGGAATCCAAGAGAAGTTTATCATGTGGCTGCAGCTCATTGGGATGTTGTAGCTAAGAATAGGGAGGGATTCTGTCGATGTCTGCATTGATGATTGGTTGGACAGGGGAGACCCTCTTTAAGCTTACTCCATCCCCAGTACCTAGTAGGCCTCTCTGCAAGGCTGGAGGGCCACTGTAGACATTTACCTGTGAGAGAGCACTGAGAACAAGACTCACTCTCAAAAGAGCTTGCTATCCTTTTGCCATTTTCTCTTCATGAGTAGTAAGCCAAGCATGGTGATGCATGCATGGAGTCCAGGAGCTGAGGCAGGAGGATCAAGGGTTTCAGAACAGCCTGACATCATGTTAAAACCAAGCTTATACCTCCTGCACCCAAAACAAAACTAACTAAAGGAAATTCAGAAGTTGTGCATACTCTGGAGGAGAAAGGATTATTTACCAGGAAATAAGAACTACTGGGTGTTATTTTAAGATTGTCTTTACAAACACTTTTGCCTTTTTAAATTTTAAGGTTTTTTTTATTTTAAATTATGTGTTTATTTGTGTGCCTTTTGTGGGTATGTGCATGTGTGAGTGCAAAAGTGGGTTCTCTGGAGCTAGAGTTAGAGGTGGTTGTGAATCCCCCTCTGCCCCAATGTGGGTGCTAGTGACCAAATTCAGGTCCGTTGGAAGAGCGGCATGTGTTCTCTCTAGCTGAGCCATCTCTCCATTCCCAATTCACAAACACTTTAATCTTTTACCCCCTTTAATCTCCTTCCTCAAGCTTACTGTTTGTAATAAGGACCTGAGCACAATGAGTTCATTGTCAGCAGAGCTGTATTCTGTGAAACTGAAATCTGTTCATAGAAGAATATGCATGGCTTGGCATCTGAAGAAAAATAGACACTAGAACATGATATCCATAACTGCTCAATAGTTGTCACGCTAGGTAATTTCTCCAAGGAGATGACAGAAGCCTGCAGCAAAGGGCTCACCTTGTTTTCATATTGTCATTACTTCACTGTGCCCAGAAGGTTTTTGGTTTGGTTTGTGAAGTGCAGGATACCTGAGAGTTGTGTACCTAGGGAGCCCAACTTACACTGTCGGTTAAGAGTTTCTAGATAGAGGTCTGCAGCTTCTTTTCTGTTGTCAGTTTTAAGTTCTTCATTAAAGAACTGAGTCTTCTGCTTGGTATGGTAGAACCTAGGAGGTTGCAGGAGGACGACTGTAGGTTTGAAGTTAGCCTAGGATACTTACTGAGGTCGTGTTGTGGGTGGGCAGCATGGAACGTGTCTTCTGACTTCCTGAAGGATTAGTAGCTGTAAATTATGCTTGTCTTTAGTCAGTCCTAAGAAAATTATGTCTGACTTAAAACTTATCCTGGGGTTATTTGTCTGACACCAACTGTTTCTCTTTTTATTTTTGCCATATGGTTAAAAATAATCTATTTTATCGATGTCTTTGTAGAACCTACATCTTGCTTGTCTTTACACTGTTCTAAAACTAAATCTCTGTAGAGTGCTCTGGTGTCGTACATAACTAATGCTTGGTAGTGATTGAGTGGTATGTGCTTTTAAAGCTTTACATTTAAGGGTAAGTAACCTCCAGTGAGCTTAGATTTCTCCATGGTTTTTCCTGCTGCCTAGCCCTGTCCTGAACTGCAATCAGAGGGAACTTTTGGGTTGAGTCATTGTCAAGCAACGTGCTTTGGTGATTCTGCCTTTTCTTCGTAGCTTCACTTCCCCAGGTTTAAACAAATATTTGGTGTCGCCTAAGCCAGGTTCTGGTATGATTCTTTTTTTTGGGGGGGGGGGTATAGAAGGAAATGTCTTATAAATTACGATGATTGAAACTAATGTGCATGTCTCCCACTCACGACTAACGCTGTTCCTCTTGTCCTTTTGTCTTACTGCTGCTTCCGTCCGGTGTTTGCTTCTCCCTGGTTTGGATTGTGTTTGTTTGCTGCTCAATTCCTCTACATTAAAAGCTTCTTGGTGATAGCAAAGATGTCCTTGGGCCATCAAGTAAGTAGCTAAAGTTGGAACACGATAATATTTGGTGTCACTTACAAATGAAAAATAGTATTTCAGTCTTGATTGTAGGAATGCTCAGTGAGCGCCGCTCATCTGCTGCTACTGTCTGTGTGAGAGCCCGAGTCTGTCCTTCAGTCACAGTCATCCAGAACAGTGGCTTTCAACTGTGGGGTCAGGTGACAAGAGACATTCATGTCAGTAAATTCATGACAGTAGCAAGATTACAGTTATGAAGTAGCAATGAACGTAATTATATGGCTGGTGTCACCACACATGAGAAACTGTATTTTGGAAGCATAGGAAGGCTGAGAAACCACTAACTTAGAAGCTAATTCATTATTTAGTAAGACCTCCCTCTAACAAGTCCCTTGTATTATCACAGGCACAAAGAGATTATATAAGGGACTTATTTATTGCCTCATGAAACTGAGAAAGTGTTTTCATTTATAGAATTTTAATAGAATAATTGGATTGTCATTTTTATTTGTATTTTGGAGATTTTTATGAAAGCGTGTTTTATTTTAGAGGTCTAGGAACCCTTTAAGATAAATTATATTCAATTTACTGTAACAGATTTTGCTGGTTTTGTTGTTGTTTCTGGATAGGGATGGACATTGTTGGGGTGGCTTTTGAATAAGAACAACAAATAAAACATGCCACCTCCGATTGTTTTAGTCCATTTACACAGTGACAAGAGCAGTTGCTACATTAGAAATCACAGCAACACTGAACCGAAAAGAACTTCCGAGTTCAGTTCTTAAAATCCTGATCCTCTAGGTTAAGCCTGAAGCTCAGCTATCAGGAAGTACAGCCCACTAAGTACTGCTCCTACTAACAGTGAACAGTGGGGGCAGAGCACTGTTGGTTGGATTCGGGTCTAACAAAGTAATTAAAATTTTATTCCATCAGAAATTGAACAGAGGTTTTGATTTTTTATCGAATGACACATAGGAAACTGATTTTTGAAGTTTATATTTATATATAGTAGTCACCTCACTATTGCAAGCCATCTCTGCTCTGTGCCTCATTTGGGGGAGGGAGGTTCAAAGAAAGGGAATGAGCAAGAAAATGGCAAAAGTTCTTCATAATGAGGGGTTTTTTGTTGTTCTATAAGAGAGGGAAAATGATGACATGAATGTGGTTACATAAATCACATAACAACTATAATTTTCCATACCTAATATGTTTTAGTAAGAGATAGAATACACACACACATATATCTCAATCTTTGGCCTATGTTAGTCTTTTCTCTCAAATACATTAGAAAGCATATTTAATTTTTTATAAAAAGTTAATTTAAAATAATATACTATTTCTTTTAACTCACAGCAGTTCTTTCTTAAAATATGTTGCATATTACATGCAATATTATCAGGTAGTGGAAAACAAAAGTAGAAGAACATAAATCTTCTTTTACATATTTTTTATTATTCCAAGAATATTTTTAAACCTTAAAACTCTCTACAGGGATTACTAAATCTTACCACTACCTTAATTTTATAAAAGAAAGACTCAAATCTTCAGGGGTCAGGCTGACTCCTGAATTAGCTGTCCTATTACAGCTTCCATGCAGCAGAAGGGCAATGCCAGAATTCACAAAAGTCTTCCACGTTCAATGAGTCGCTGAGGATGGAGGGAGGGTCATAGATTCCCTGGCACAGTAACTGTAGGATTAGTTATGCCAGTGTGCCTGATGTTAAGGAGGAGCTGCTAAGTAGCTACATGCACTATAAGTGGAGCCAGCAGGGGGCACTGTAGTGTCATCATAGGCAGGTGAATCACTTGTTAAGAAGCAGTGCTGTGACAAGGATTCCTTTGCCTACTAGCTTTTCAGTTATTTAGCAAATATTCATCAGTTGTGCCAGTGGATACATACAAAAACAAAGTCATTGTACTTCTTAAGCTTCTGTTCAGGTATTCCACTGTTATATACTTCCTGTAGGGCACTAATGATTTGTGTTTTGAAGAGAAATGTTTGTGAACCAGTTGACAAAACACACAGGAAGATGGGCTCTCTGTCATTCTGTAAAACACTCTGAAAAAGAGATTACTTAAGAGCTGGGCATGAAGACACAGGCCTGTAGTTCCAGCACCAGGGAGACAGACCGGCAGGAATACATGGGGTCTCTCCACTTTGGGCTCTTTTTGGAGATCATATCTCCAAGAAGCACAAACACTGTGTTGGAAAGAGGTGAACTGTTTCCCTGTGTATATAGTGGAGTTACTTAAACCCATGCCTGTGTCTTACTAACTAAATACACAAACATGCTGTAATCTGCTCCTTTTCTCTACCTTGTGGCGCTCCCCAGACATGATGGCTATGTTGTAATTTTTTAATCTTTTATCTTTTTTTTTTTTTTTTTTGCTTAAAAAAGGATAAGGATTTGTTTTCAAATTTTAAATTTTTAAAATTACATATGTATATCAGTGTGTGTGTTAGCACCCATGTGCCCACAGTATGCTTTTGGAGGTCAGAGGGCGATTTGTGTAGACCAACAGCAACAGGAGACTAGGAGGAAGGACTGAGCAGTACTGCAACAGAAAACACAAACATCCAGTAAGTACATGAAAATAGTCTTTGTACTTAATAAGAATTAAGAGAGGTAGAAACCAGGTTCACAGCAGGATATTTCACAGTCATCAGAACTGAAAAAAAATTAATAAGCTTGACCATTTCCAATAAGCTGAGTCATCAGAATCTCTTTGGGCACTGCAGGAGCACAAGCTGGTACGAGCACTCGGAAATTGTATTTAAGCTGTTTGAGTTTGGGTTTTGTTTTGCTTCTTTTGGTTTCTGAAAAGCATTGTCTTAGTTAGGGTTTTACTGCTGTGAACAAAAACCATGACCAAGGCAACTCTTATAAGGACAACATGTAATTGGGGCTGGCTTACAGGTTCAGAGGTTCAGTCCATTATCATCAAGGTGGTAACATGGCAGCATCCAGGCAGACATGGTGCAGGAGGGGCTGAGAGTTCTACATCTTCATCTGAAGGCTGCTAGCAGAATATTGACTTCCAGGCAGCTAGGATGAGGGTCTTATAGCCCACACCCACACCTACTCCCAACAAGGCCACACCTATTCCAGCAGGGCCACACCCTCTAATAGTGCCACTCCCTGGGCTGAGCATATGCAAACCATCACAAAAGGTTTTTATTCTTGTCTCTTAGTATGCACATATAAGAGTTTTTCTAGGGTTAAGAACAGGTCTGTGTTACATTCATCAAGTATGCGCCAGCCCCAAATTGTTTCCCGAGTGCTCGTACCAGCTTGTGCTCTTGCAGTGCCCAAAGAGATTCTGATGACTCAGCTTATTTGAAATGGTCAAGCTTATTAATTTTTTTCAGTTCTGATGACTGTAAAATATGCTGCTGTGAACCTGGTTTCTACCTTTCAGATTATTAAGCAGAAAGAATATTTTCATGTACTTATTGGATGTTTGTGTTTTCTGTTGCAGTACTGCTCAGTCCTTCCTCCTAGTTTTCTGTTGCTGTTGGTCTTTTTAGTTGGTGTATAGGAGCTGGAGGTTTAAAACACTTTAGATACAGACTTTGTAAACTGTATGACTGTGAATATATTCTCCTGTTGAGTTTTTTTCAGGTTCATTGTATGATTGATCATCTGATGACCAAACTCATAATTTTTTTTTAAAGATTTATTTATTATTATATGTAGCTGTCTTCAGACACTCCAGAAGAGGGCATCAGATCTCATTACGGATGGTTGTGAACCACCATGTGGTTGCTGGGATTTGAACTCAGGACTTTTCGGAAGAACAGTCAGTTCTCTTAACCACTGAGCCATCTCTCCAGCCCCAAACTCATAATTTAATGTGGTAGTAGTGGTCGTGTGTATCAGTTCCCTTTTCATTGGAGCAGTGAGCCTCAGGCTGGCAGCTGAGACGGGAGATTTAGCCAGGGAGATGCTGTAACTGGAGAAGTAAATTTACGAGCTACATATTCAGAGGCTTTTGGTTTGATAATTTTTACTTTGGGATACATATTTTATTATACCTTTTCTTGGATGATAAATGAGAATGCTTTATATTTTGGTTTTGAAGTATAAGGAGCTAAAATATAACTTTGAAAACTTTAGAACAATAGGAAATATGTAAAACAATTTGGTTTTTTTAAAGATAAAATGATGAGGCTGGAGAGATCACTCTCCATGAAGAGCACTGGCTGCTCTTCCAGAGGTCAGAGGTCAGTTCCCAGCAGCCATGTGGAGACTCACAACCATCTGTAATGGATCTGATGCCTTCTTATGGTGTGTCTGAAGACAGCAACAGTGTACTCATATTTTCTTAAAAAAGATAAAATGATAAAAATATCAGTGAAATGTTCTAGTTAAAATGACAAGACAAGGAAAAAACCACGTCATGTGTTTTCAAGCTAAAACCAAACTGTCCGAAAGCACAGAAACATGAAGGGGGGGGGGG
>JADRCC010134020.1:0-12796 GCA_019843855.1 Hylomyscus alleni
CGCTGGGGAGGAGGGGATGCGCTGGGGAGGAGGGGATGCGCTGGGGAAGAGGGGATGCGCTGGGGAGGAGGGGATGCGCTGGGGAGGAGGGGATGCGCTGGGGAGGAGGGGATGCGCTGGGGAGGAGGAGCTCAGGAGTGAACATACTCCAGAAGCATGGCATACATGTATGCAACTGCCAGAGAGTAAAGCTATTCAGCCATAAGAAAAACAAAAGAAGCATCAGGACGGTATCTGGCTGGTGGTAAGGAAGGTCACTAATGCCCAAAAGAACTCAGCAGCTGTGGAATCTCAATATCAGACTCCTACACATTGGCAAGCTTGCAATGCCTAGACTGCAACCCTACAGCCTTCTGCCAGCCTGTAACCAGTGCACCAGAGGTTCATCGCCAAGGACTGCAGATGCAAACAAATCCACCTCCTCCCAAGACCTTGCTTTCCCAAGAGTGTTATTTCACAAGTCAAAGCACAACACTTAACAAAAGCCTGTGCTGACAATCAATCTCATGTCTATTTTAAAGAAAGAAGCTCAAGGCCTAAGGCCCAAGCTCTCCTTAGTAGGCAGTCTCTGAGGCTGGCTGGGAGTCTGACAACTTGTACTCTGCATGCCTCTAGGAAGTTCCATTGGAAAACCTAGAAACTTGTCCACAAGCTGGACTGGGAGAAGGTATGCCCAGCATGACAGAGCTGGAAATTTACCCCCAAATCACACTCATCTCCAGATCATAAGGCCATAGGTATGAGAAAGAAGTCAAGGACACTGTGTCTGATTGGCCTACTGAGGAGCTGAAATCCTCAAAACAGTCCCAGAAAGTCCCATTCTGGGCCCTGAACTCATTTGCTCAGTGTCCAGTATTCTGGACAACAGAACCAGGTGGTATTAGTGGATCAGCCTGGAGGGTTAGAGGGATGTGTTAACAGTGTGCTTCTGGTAAATCACCCCAAAGACATTAAACCAGGCCAGAGAGTGGAACTGAGCCTAGGGTACAAGGCATGGGTGCACGAAGGGCCATTTGCTCTAGAAAAAGCCACAGCTCTTGCACAGGCCCTTAAATGGCCAGGAGTACCTCTTTGGTTCACCTTGTGACTTGTATTTGCTGACCACTGGCTCTGCACAAATCCTTGACAATCCCCAGATGAATGAACCACAGATCCCTGCCTTCATGAAGTGTATATGCACATGAGGAAAGACAAGCAGATGTATACAAACTAAGACACCCTCTTAGGACAAAGGACAAGCCTGTGGAAACCTGGCCAGATCCCTAGGAATCTAACTCAAGATCAGAATGAAGCTTGGAGAATCTACAAGACCTGGTAGCTAATCCACTCCCAGAAAGGATCAGACAGTTCATAAAAGCATGAGATTCTCACTGGTTAAAACCAGTGGCACTCTGCATAAAAGCTGCAGTAATTTAAGGGTAGAACTAGGTATTTGGATGGGTGGGAAGGAAAGGAGGGGAAAGCTGAATGGAGAGAACAAGAGTGCAGACAGATGGCATGTAGATACCTACTACAGACTGAGAAGGGCCACCACAGCAACAAGCTTGGATTCCAGTAGGTGCCACTGTAACTCACGAGGCATGGCTGCTGTGGGAAGTGGCTCTCCCCTTCCAAGCTGGCCCTCCTTTACCCTTGCCAACTCTTTACCTTCCATGATGATAAAGGGCCCTTAGTCTTTGCAGCATACAGCCTCAGTTCCCTAGTGTGGCTCATACGGCCCAGTGGGGTCTAGCCTTGGTCCTTAGGGTCCTAGGCCTCCCTGAACAACTGGTGCTCTGACAGCATGGGCTCTTCACCCAATCTTTCCGGAGGCTCTCTTACCACTCCACTCTTACCCATCCCTGCCACCCTACTAACCTGAAAATAACTACTCATCTCTTAGATCCTATGGGTCTGCATTTGGAGGAGTTTGCTCACTAGGCACAGTCCTACGCCTGTGCTCCCAGGCTCAATGGTAGGGGCAGAGTCTGAAATACTTGGAGACCTACAAGAATTTATCCTTTATATAGGATGCCTCCTGATCTGGCAACTGAGATCCACAACCTCTGAGAATGAGCAAGCAAGGCTTGAACAATGAGAACGACATGGACTCTGGGCCTTGGTTCAGATGGCCTGAGCCCTGAGTTGAGAGGGACCTTCTGGAACTCTATCGAGCAACAGCAACCTGTAAAGGGGGCTGAGTATGATGACAGCATGGGTGAGAGTAACACAAGCTTTAAAGAGAAAGGGAGCTTCATTCCAATTTGCATGGCTAAGCTGACACAGTGGTGCCCAGAACCTGCTGAGAATGAGGCCAGAGGAGAGGAGGCAGCTTTGGCTAACTAAGCACCTGCTCTCCGCTATGGTGTACCTAGAACACATCATTCAGTTACGAGAGCTATTCAATAGACTCCACTGACTTGTAAGGCAATTTAGCAGGATCTGTCACTTGGACCAAGAATCTGGACAGCATCAAGTGACTAGAATTGAGACAACGACATAACAACCAAGGTTCTATCAGTTTGTAGGCTCATGGTCCCCCTTTCCAAATGACATTTCAGTAACAATCTCTAAGTAGAGAGTCTGCTTAGGGTAGACATTTGTCAGTTAATGTCACAGCCCTGTCACTAGTCTGGGCACTAAACCATCAATGATGTGTCGTGAATAACAACCTGACTGTTTCATCTGTCCCCAACTAAATGACTGACCAAACTTGGTAGATAAAGAACTCAAGTACAGCTTTTCACTATTTAGCAAAAGTAAAACCCTGTGTAACAGGAAAGTTTCTTTCCAGTTTGTAAATGGAAGTGCTGTGAGGGAAAGAATGCTTTATAGACAGGGATAGGCCGTGGTGACATAGTGCTGTATGCCTGTAATCCCAGCACTCGGGAGTAGAGAAAGATGGTCTCACTCCCCCTTACACCCCAGGGATCCTGCAGAAAGAAATATAAAGCCAACAACTAAAGAACCCTACTCTCAATTTTTTTAAAATCTTAACCTCTTTTCCACCAAGACTGCTATGTCAGGACAAGCAGCAAGGTGATGCATCCTGGAATCTCCCTGATCTAGAGAGAATAAGGCAGGAGGAGCATGAATTCTAGACCAATCTGGGTTATAGCAAGAGCACGAGTTCTTTGGCTTGGTTCTGTTTTAAAGGATTTGGAACTGTCACTTAATGACTAGGAAGGTGACCTGCTCTGGTTTCCTTAAGACTTTTCTGGTTTCAGCACTGAAAAGCCCATATTCTGCTCCCCAACCCCCCACCCCAGATCTGGACAAACTCTTAGTGTTCACTGCCCTACAAAGCCCCTGTCTGACAAAGCCCCTTGCTTCTCATAACTATGAGCTTCCACCTGGATTGGTCACAAACCTGACTATGGTGCCCCTAATGTGGCTGTGCCATATGATGGTACTTCCCCATTTAGGGGATCTCTGATATGGTGTTGCCTCCTCCAGAAAGCTTCTATAAAAGGATTCTACAGACCCTTGAGACTGCTACAGTCCCTATATTTGACACACTGAAGAGTCCTGACTCCACTGTGGTTTCCTAGCAGCAGCTAGCAGACTCCCTCAGGAGTTTGTACTCAGAATGCAGACGAAGGGCAGCACAAGCACTGGGTAGGCACTGGATGTCTGCAGTACCCTTTTCCAAGTCACCTTGGATCTTCTAAGTGCCAATCAATACCCAGGTTCCTGAAGCTGTGAAAGGGATTAAACAGATCAGCCTGAATTAAGGTGGGCAAGCTCTTTTTCCCAGGACCTCGACAATGAACCAGAGGCATTCCCAGGATATTGGGAAGGAGCCTGAGGCCCCTTACATTACCAGGTGTCCACTCGCAGCAAAGATGTCCCACTGGCCATCACATGCAGCCCAGTCAAAAGTTTCCTCAAACTGAGAAGTTTTATCCAGAAAGACATTATAACAAAGAAACTAGAGTTGAGATGTGCCTTAAGCTACCAGAATCTTAATCCCTAAATCTATCTATATAGGGCACAATCAGTGATGACAAAAACAAGCAGAAAATCCTTAACAAGGCAAAGTAACACAATAATAGGAATTTAAAGGGGCTACAGTCCTAAGTTAAGTGAGAGTCAGCCCTGCTTAGGCTGGAAGGAGACCCAGCCCCTCAGGACAATCACCCTCCCCTTCACAGCCAAATCCACCCACACATTCTTCAACTCCTTCAGCCACTCATCCACACCCTACTCCCTTTCTGGGCCATCTGCCATGCGGTTTTCTGAATTGCTACCAGCCCCCCATTCTTGCCCTCTACCCCTTTCCTCTCCACCCCCAAACCATCCAGCTCTTTGTGCTTGGAGATTTACAAACATTTACTAAACCCTGCTCCATGATAGAAGCCATTCTACACCCCAACATCAAAGGGGAAGCCCCATTTAATTTTTAAGCCCTCCAATCCTTTCTAGGGACCCCTGTCTTCCTTTCTGTTGTTACCCCATCATCTTCCCATCCCCATATAAAGCTTCTGGGGTCCCCTCTGAAAATTGTCTTCTTCACCCTCTTGGTACCTCCACCTCCAGTTCTCTCCCTGGAGCCTCTCCTTTCTCTAAGGTCTTCTACTACTCTCTGTCATCCCCTCCAATCCTCTGGCAATACAACTGCAAAGAAACCAAGCAGGTTCTCCTGTCTAGGAAGTGTCAGTTTAACAAAAGCTAGAAAGGAAGTGAAAATAAGCAGCGTCACAGAAGACTGCCTGGGTATAATGAATGGAACTTAGAGATAGAAAGGAACTGGAGTGGGCTGGGAAGGCCTGACTACCTCTGTTAGCCACTCTGCTGTACAGCAATCCTGGATCAATCACTTTGCATGCTCAACATCACCCAATTCTGTACAGTTCATAGTTCCCAGCTGGTGATGGCAAATTGTAAGGATAGAAAGATAAAATATGATCAAAGCTACACTGTCATTAAGTGGCTGAGTCAGGATTTGAACACTGGTCTAACTGCAAAGCTAGTCTCTTCTGTGTACTTTCCTGCTTCCCCAGGACTCTGTAAGGCTCCTGCCCTCTCTCAGAGTGCTGCTGCTGACTATCCCTCCAGACTTCCTTCTGAAATTACTTGTATTCTTTTAATCACTGTTCTTTTTGAGCACTTCTGTGCGTTTTCTTCATTCTCTTATCCAACCAATCCTAAAAATAACTACAAAAAGTAGTACTGTCGCTCTATTCGTTTTACAGTGAAGGAAATTGAAGCCTAAATGCATACGGTTAACTAAATTCCAATCCAGATCTGGCCGATACCCGGGCCAATGGTCTCGTAACTATGTAGTCTAAGAAATACCATCTCAAGAAGCCCAGTGGCCACAGTCCGTCCCCTATCAAGACAACTCCAGCCCACAAACCGAAAACTCAGCGATGCCCTTACTTTTCAGGTTAGGTGTCTGGAGACTGAAAAATCACGCGACTTGTCCAAGGTCACAGGGCCAGAAGCCACAGGGTCAGGGTTCGAAGACAAGTGCCCTGACTCCAAAGCCTTACGGACAATCAACATACTACCCTCCCGCGGCGCCCCTGTCCTCCTCGCACCTCTGCGCCCCGCAAGTCAAGCCCCGTCTGGGCGTCCGCGCCCGGCCCCGCGGCCTTCCCGCCGCGCGCCCCGCACACTCACTTCAGGTGGTCCAAGGAGTGGATGTTGCGGGAGGACTTGCCGTGGCCCCCGCCCACCCAGCTCCGTGAGCGTCCAAACATGTCCGCAGACCAGCCCCGTCGCCCGCCTCACGGTCTCATGTCCGATCCACCCAGCGGCCCGGCGTCCGCGGCGACATCTCAAGCCCAGCTGGCGGCGGCGGGGGCGGTGGAGAGACCGCCAAGCACCTTGCTCCCCGGCCCACAGCCCCGCACTGACATTCAGCCGGAACCGGCCGTTCGACCGCCGCGCTTTACGGCCGCCGCCGCGAGGAACTCTGGGAAATGCAGTTCTCGAGCGAGGCACTTGACGACAGGCCTCTGCGAACGGACTACAAGGACCGGCATGACTCGCGCAACCGTCCAGAAGAGGCGGGACAAGAGGAATGGAAGAGGCGGGGCACTGTCAAGGTGGGCGGGAACGATTTGCTGAAATTGGAGTAAGACTATCTGACCTTATTGATTGTTAGCTTTGTGATTAGAAGACTGTGTCTTGAAACCCCAGCTAAAATTGGAGACCACCGTTGGCAATTTGGCGAGGTTTAGTTCTCTTAAAAAATATTACGTGTGTGTGTGTGTGTGTGTGTGTGTGTGTGTATGTGTGTGTGTGTGTGTGTGTAAGCGCGCACACTTTTAGAGTCAGTACAACTTTGAAAAGTAGGTTCTCGCCTTCCATCATTTAGGTTCTGAGAATTGAAGTCAGATCTTCAGTCTTGGCAGCATCTTTGCTTAACAGCTGAGCCATTTTGATGGGACTAACTTTAAAATTTTTTAAAGGGCTGGGAATGTGTCTTGTGCATTATGGATTCAACCTTCAATACCACAACAATAAGAATTAAATAAAAATTAAAAGCATTGAGCAGTACATATCATTTGTCACTATCCTAAGTGATTTATTGTTTAATTCTCACAACCCTATGAAGTAGATGCTGTTATTTTACAATCCAGGAATTGAGCCACAGAGAAGTCAGGCACTTAACATGGGACAGAGGCAGGATTCAAGCCCAGGTACCCTTATTTGCTTCTGTTGACAAAACCAATCAGCAACATTCTTGTTTGTCCTTACAACCTTTTCTTTTGCTCTTTAGTCTTAAAACATTTTGTAAAGCTGCAAGCAGCAATGTAAAGGCAAATGTAAAGCTAGCCACAATGTATTTTCAGAGGTTTCCTCTGGGCATCGTCCAAAAGTCATGCCATTTCCCAACTAATTCAGTAAGAAAGAAAGAGAACTCCAAGATCTCCATGTGAGCTCACATACACCTGGATTTCCTTCCCAGATTGGAAGTGAGAACCTCTGTGGAAAGCAAGACTTTGTGCCCCCACACCCTCTCATTTATTCATTTCTACATCTCAAAGCTATTTAACCTCTGTGACAGCCCATTGACTGTCCTAAGAAAAGAATTGCATCAGAGACCAATGTTCTCTCCAGGGCCCAGGACAAGATTTGTACATAGCACATTTTTGGATGAATATTGATAGAGTGAATTAATGATGGTTTGCATTGCTTCCAAGAATTAGAGAGATGGAGGCCTGGACCAGGCTAATGGTTTCCCATGTAAAAGTCATGAAAGAACAAGAACAGATCTGACCTCCAAAGAAAATGACTCAGACTCAGCAGCTTCAAGAATCGATTTCTCTGAGACTTGGTTTCCTCACATTGCCTTGTCCAGCTCCGATAAAGCTAAGTGTGACCTTAGATTAAAGGCCTTTTTAAGAGTTGAGGATAGTCCTTAATCCCAGCACTCAGGAGATAGAGGCAGTGGAACTCTACAAGTCCTGGCTCAGCCTGGTCTCTAGCCAATTTCAGGCACACAGTGAGACCCTGGTTTTGTGGGGTTTGGATTTTTTGTTATTTTTTCAAAATCTGAGGATGTAGCACACAGAAGACCTTGGTTTTGATCCCTAACTGTTTAAACCCCGATGGAAGGCACCTTTAACAATCTCATCCTCTTGACAAAGCACGGGGATGGTCTGTGAACAGAGAAATCTGAGCAGATATGTACATAGCATTATCGGTATTTTTTAAAACATAAACTGCAAAGTAATAGGAAACAATAAGTAACCTTATTGGCAGAAGATTTGACCTGCTGTGGTGCTCTCCATCCAGGTGTCATGGAACCCTAATAACGCCGCTGTCAAAGACACTCGATGATTAGTTTTTCTTATCATACCGTGAAAAAGAAAAAACAAAAGCGCTTTGGAAATATCTAAGATTTTCAGCGGAATTGCCGACATTCCTTTTCCATCTGGCATCATTTAAAAGGGGGAAACTGTTCCAAAAAGGTGACGCACCATACCTAAGTTCTAGATGCAGAGTCTAGGGAGCGCCAAGTGCAGAAGAGCAACTTAGAGACTGGAGCACCTCCTATGGGGCGGAGCAAAGGAATATCCGCCCGGACAGCTCAAGCCAATAAGCGTGGAGCATTGAGCTAGCCAATGAATGCGGGCGAGCATGCGACTGGCCAATGAACGAAGGGCCTCTGGGTAGGCGGTGCTGGGAAGCCCAGAGCGACGCGGCGGCCACAGCGATGGGCAGTGAGCCTGCGGGGGCGCCGAAGGTGCCTGAGGAGCGCCTCGGGGAGACGGCGGCGGGGACCCGGCCTCAACTCTGAGCTGCGGCGGGGGCGCGCGAGCGCGAAGCACCAAGCGAGTCGCTGGCCACTTCTAGGGGACCCTGAGGAGCGAGCGGCCCGTGTGGCCCGATCCCGGGGCTCCGTGACCCGGCCCTGAGCATCTCGGGGGACCCAGGAGCGTTTTCGGAGGCCGCCCGGGGCCCAGCGCTACTGCCACCGAGCCCCGGGGCGCCCCCTGGATGGCCGAGCTGCCCCCTCGCCGGCCGCCCGGGCGCCGCAGCGGCTGAGGTCGCTGGGATCGCCGGCCCCTGCATGCCCGGCGCCCGGGTCGCAGCCCACCTGGACGCTCTGGGCCCCCTGGTCTCTTACGTGCAGCCACCGCTGCTGCCCTCTATGTTCTACGTGGGCCTGTTCTTCGTCAATGTGCTGATCCTTTACTACGCTTTCCTCATGGAATACATCGTTCTCAATGTGGGCCTCGTCTTCCTGCCCGAGGACTTGGACCAGGCGCTGGTGGACCTCGGCGTACTCTCAGACCCTGGCTCTGGCCTTTACGATGCCGACTCAGAGCTCGACGTCTTCGATGGATATTTGGAATAAGGTCTTGATTACTGTTCCCCACTTGCCTTCCACCATCCGCAACTCTTGGCCTGGACCAGCCGCCCGTATCATGCCGCTGCCACTGGTTGGGGGCACCATCTGGTCAGGGATGGGACCCCAGGAAGAGGCCCGTAAGTGCCCTTGAGCTGGGGGTGTATTTTGGGGAGGGAGAAGGTAGTGTCCCCAGGGCAGACTAACATCCTTCCTCTAAGCTTCTGATTTCTCTGGCCACCTCCTCTGGATCTAACTCAGATGCTAGGAATAGTAGTGTTTGGAGTATTTCCCCCAAAGAAATGAACATTTGGAGTAATCATGCAGTTTACCCCATGACTGTGTAAAAGCTTTGTACCCAAAAACGTTTTGAGGTGGAGCTGTCAGCTCCTCCCCCAAGTCTTAACCTGTCTTGTTGGTGACCTTGGGGTTTTGGGGAATGCTTATTTGTCCTGAAAAGGATAGGCTGGTGTCATAAGAGGCACTGGTTCCTTTTGCTCTGCGGCCTCCTGAGGGACCAGCTAAACTTCGGGTCTTCAGGCCAAGCCTGTGAGACTGGAAACCTTCAGCAAACAACGCCGCACTTCCTTTTGGCAGTGTTTCTGCTGCTGTATTTGGAGTCAGGTTTCGGAGATGTTGGGGTGTTGGTACTGCAGCTCAGATCCGCAGAGGCTGTCGGTTTCTTAGACTGCCGCTATGGAGCAGGCAGGCAGTTGTGAGCTGGTGCTGGCTTTGTCTGCAGTCTTTGCAAGGCCTCTCAGGACTCTAGGGTCAGCAGAAGGGACCACAGGGCGGTCACACTGAGGACCTGCCTTTGGGCGTCCGCCAAGAAGCTTTATGTGGTAGGAGGATAATGTGAAGCCAAGGAGCAAGACTGGCCCAAGTCTCCCAACAAGGGGCATTTGTGCCAGGCAAGCTGTTGGGTCCAGTGAAGTGTTGTGGGGCAGGCCTAGCCCTATAACTGGGGAATGCTGGGCTTTGGCAGGTCATAGAGCCCAAGTGGCAATGAAGAGGCATTTGGAGCTGGTGGGAAGGGGCTCCTTTAGATAACAGATACTGATGTCACCCCAAGGAGGCATCTACCTCTCCTCTTCTGTGTTACCTGATTGCCAACATTGCCATAAGTGAGTGTCTTAGTTTGGGGTACTGTGCCAGAATACCATGGCTCAAACAGCAAGCATTTCAACCTCATAGTTTTCCAAAGGGCACTAATCCCACTAGAGGGCTCCACCCTTGTGCCCTAATCACCCCTCACACCATCACTGCAGGAACAGGCTTTCAATAGTGGAATTTGAGAACAGATAGTCTGTTGTAGAAATAATGCATGGTAAGCGGAAATACTTAGTGACAAGGCATGATATCTTTGAAGAACTCTTTAGTAAGTTTAGTGGTATCCACACAGGTGCCAAGTTCAAGGCAGGACATGCACCAGCTGCTCCACATTCCTGCCAGCCTGGCATTCATTCTCTCATTGAACAAATACCTATTTATTGAGTACTCAGTGAGCAAAGGCAGATGGAACCTGGCATGCAGGCCTTACACAAGGAACACAAGTAGGCACCTAGAAACATGGTGAGGAGTGAGAAGTTTAGAGGCTATGTTGCTGCGCTCGCTACTGTTTGTACAGCAACCGGCCTCTGTTTGAAGTGACCACAAGAGGAGAATAGGCACAGGCTGTTTTAATTATGGAGTAGGAGAAGGCCTCTCTGAAGGGATGGCAAATATGAGCTGAGGCCAGAATTGATAGAAGGAGCTAGACAGAGACCTCTGGAGCAAAGCAGACCTCTGGGTAGAGGGAATTGTTAGTATCCATACCTCAAGCCAGGAAAGGCATGACTCATTAGCAGCCAGAGGGTGGCTGGAGGTAGGACTTGTGAAAGAGATCAGTGGTGGGCCATAGATGACATAGCCAAGAGCAGTTAGCATTCAGTGATAGTCCTAGGCAGGGCATGACACAGTCCAGCTCATGTTCTGTCAGATGACTGGCAGCCATGAGCAAAATGGACTAAATAAAGGGGCAAGGGTAGGAGGAGGGAGGCCGGTGAGGATGTTGTTAGTTGTCCAGTCAGAGGTGACAGGTGACTGGACAAGACCACACTGGGAACACCTAACAGAGAAAGGATCCCTGGGACCCATTCAGAACCTGAGTAGAGCCTGGAGACTAGTCCTGCTTCTAGGCCTTCTGAATGTTCTCACATGTAGTCATTCAACAAGCATTGGCCCTCCTTTTTCTCTGAGTCTAGGCGTGGCCCCTGTGATCCCAAGTTACATCTCTGTCTTTGAGCCAAGTAGACCCTCAGGCAGTATAACTTGGTGAAAATGTCTTATTTTATCTTCTTACCATATCAACAGAAACATTCCTGCTTCCAGCTGAAAACATTGGCATAGTCTAAGCTCAAAACCAGAACCCAAATGCTTTGACATGCTGTGCAACAAATGCTGTGTAAGCAGAAACACCAAGAAGCATTCCTTTGGGATGGTCTTGGCTGACCCTGGGAGTAGGGAAGATAGGGGTGTAGAAAGTCCCTCACCAAGGGCTGGAGACTAAGAAACCCACACACTACACTACCTACCCTCCAATCCAAGCTAGAAGACTTTGGTCCCAGGGCCAGAAAAGCAAGGCCCAGAGGATGCAGGAGGGATGCCTGGTAGCAGCCTGGAGTGAAGTGACCCAACCTTGCTTCCTGGCCCTCTCCATACACAGGAGCCCAGGCCAGACATGCTTGTTCCCACTCATGCTCACATGCACCTGTGTCCTAACAAGCCAGACCAAGAGACACAAACAGAGGGCAGTGGGGGCTGGGGTGAATCTCAGCAAGAACAATGGGGTGAGTCCACTTTTGCTCCTCACCTCTGCTGTCCAGCTGCGTAGCTCAGCTTCTACATTTCCTGAGCACCTATGTGAGGAGTCAATGTACAGTCAAGCTTAAGAGCTATAACTCTAAACTCAGATTTTCTTGATTCAAATTGCAGGCCTAGCCACAGTATTGGGAATGTCATTTAACTCCACACGTCGGTGGCCTCTTTTATAAAACAGGGGTAATGAAAATCTGCCCTGTTGAGAGGACAAAGAATTGGACCTCCCTGCATGGTAACTGGTCCGTGAACATCAACCACTGTTATGGACAGGTAGGTGCAGTCTGGAGTCGTCTGCCCTCACCTGCCTTGTGCATTAATATTCATGTCTCATGGCCAACAAAATGGGCTCAGAGAACATGCCCATTGGTGTACACACACACCCCTACCTCTGCCTTCCTGCCTATCTGGAGCCCTAGAGACTTTTTCTCATGCCCATAATCCCCAGGGCACTGGTTCTAGAGCTCTAGAAAGTGGCCTCTGCTGTTCCTATAGAGTGTTCATTGTGCCTGGGGGAATAGGGGATGGAGCTCCTTGCTTGCTGGGGGAGAGAACTGGGTACATGACCTGAGATCCTTGGGAGTGTGTGTGTGTGTGTGTGTGTGTGTGTGTGTTGGAATTGGGGTGGGGGTTGCTAACAGCCCATCTGCCTGGTTAATTACTTTAGAGTCATGTAACAGGTGGAGGTGCCTTCTGGACCTCTCTTGCCATATGAGGGACTATAGAAGAGACACAGTCTCTGGCCTGGGAATACGGATGTTGCCACCAGAGTCTGTGTGGCTGTGGAGTAAGGGTGACCACTTCCTTGATCTGGCTTATTCTCAGGCCTCAGGTGTCTGACCTGAGGATCATGACTACTTTCTCAACCTTCCTTGCCAGACTATAGCCTGTACCTTCAACAGAATACCCAGCAGAACTTGATACTGCCCAGCTGGGATGCCCACTACTTCTATGGGGACAGCCATATATTCAGATTCCAGTTGTGGGAGAGCCACTGGAAACCTGTGGATCTGGATCAGGGTGAGGAACGATGCAGAGTAACAGGAAGGAGGCTAAGGCTAGAGCTGGGGGCAGGTGAACCTAGAGGGTCTAGAGCTGGGGGCAGGTGAGCCTAAGGCTAGAGCTGTGGGGCAGGTGAGCCTAAGGCTAGAGCTG
>JADRCC010134023.1:0-11433 GCA_019843855.1 Hylomyscus alleni
TTTTTTTTTATCACTATTGTTGGAAATACAACTTGAAATCAAGGAAGGATTTTCCTCCAGAAGTTATTTTATTGTTCAAAATTATTTTGGCAATTCTAGGTTTCTTTTGTTTTTCCATATAAAATGGAGACTTGTTCTTCTAATGTCTATAAAAATTTTTGTTAGAATTTTGATGGAAGGGGCTGGAGAATTGGCTCCAGTGGCTAAGAGCACTGACTGCTCTTCCAAAGGTCCTGAGTTCAAATCCCAGCAACCACATGGTAGCTCACAACCATCTATAATGAGATCTGATGCCTTCTTCTGGTGTGTCTAAAGACAGCTACAGTGTACTTACAAATAATAAATCTTTTAAAAAAAAGAATTTGATGAGAATCTCAGTGAATCTGTAAATTGCTTTTGGTAAGACAGTCATTTTCACTATGTTATTCTTATCAATCCATGAACATGGGAGATCTCTCCATCTTCTGACTTCTTCAAATTCTTTCTTCAAGGACTTAAAGTTCTTGTCACACAGATCTTTCACTTGCTCAGTTAGTGTTACATCAAGATATATTATTTGGGGCTATTGGTAAGGATGTTGTTTCCATATTCTTTTACCCAGCCTGCTTTTCGTTTGTATAATGGAGGGCTACTGACTACATTTGGGTTGATTTTATACTCAGCCACTTGGCTGAGGTTGTTTATCAGTTGTTGGAGTTCTCTGGTAGAATTTTGGGATTGCTCGTGACCACTACTATATTGTCCTCACACAGAGATACCTTGCCTTCTTCCTTTCCAATTTGTATCCCCTTGACCTCCTATTGTTGTCTTATTGCTGTTCCTAGAACCTCAAGTGCTACCTTGAGTGGATATAGTGAGTGTGCCCAGCTTTGTCTTGTACCTGATTTTTGTTGGATTGCTTCATGTTTCTCTTCACTTAAATTAATGTTGGCGATTGATTTGCTGTGTACTGCTTTCATTATGTTTAGATATGTGCCTTGAATTCCTGTTCTAAGACATTTAACATAAAGGGCTTTGGGATTTTGTTGAAGGATTTTTGTCATCTAATGAGAAGATAATGTGGTTTTTCCTTTGAGTTTGTTTATATATTGGATTACATTGATGGTCTTAAGTATATTGAACCATCCTGCATCCCTGAGGTAAAGCATACTTGATTGTGGTGCATCATGTTTTTGATGTGTTCTTGGATTCAGTTTGCATAATTTTATTGATTATTTTTGTGTTGATTTTTATTTTATTTTATTTTATTTTGGTTTTTCGAGACAGGGTTTCTCTGTATAGCCCTTGCTGTGCTGGAACTCATTCTGTAGACCAGGCTGGCCTCGAACTCAGAAATCCGCTCCCCTCTTCCCCCCCAAGTGCTGGGATTAAAGGTGTGCGCCACCACTGCCTGGCTTGTGTTGATTCTTATAAGTGAAGTTGATTGTAAGTTCTTTTTCTTTGTTCAGGCTTTGTGTGCTTTAGGTATCAGGGTAACTGAGCCCCACAAAGTGAAGTAGGTAGTGATCCTTCTGTTTCTATTTTGTGGAACACTTTGAGGAGTATTGGTATTAGCTCTTCTTTGAATTTCTGGCAGAATGCTGTGCTAAAACCATCTGACCCTGTCCTTTTTTGGCTGGGAGATTTTTAATGACTGCTTCTTTTTCCTTAGGTATTATGAGAGTGTTTTGATAGTTTACTTAATCTTGATTTAACTTCATTTCTGGTATGTGTCTAGAAAACCATCCATTTTGTCTAGATTTTCCTATTTTGTCACATAAAGGCATTTGTATTGAGATCTGATGATTTTCTAAATTTCCTCAGTTTCCGTTGTCATGTCTCACTTTTTTGTCTATATTGATTTTCTCAAAGAATCAGCTCTTGGTTTCTTTTTATTGGATATTTTCTTTATTTACATTTCAAATGTTATCCTCTTTCCCAGTTTCCCCCACTCCTGAAAACCCCTTATCCCATCTTCACTCCTCCTGCTTCTATGAGGATGTACCTCCACAAATCCATCTGTTCCCAGCTCCCGGCCCTAGATTCCCCTACACTGGGGCATCCATCGAGCCTTCATAGGACCATGAACCTCTCCTCCCATTGATGCCTGACAAGGCCATTCTTATGCAGCTGCTCCTTATGCAGTTGGAGCCATATGTAGTCCTTGGTTCGTGGCTTAGTCCCTGGGAGCTCTGGGGGAGTCTGTTTGGATGATATTGTTATTCTTCATATTGTTGTTCAGTTCCTTCAGTCCTTTCTCTAACTCCTCCATTTGGGGACCTTGCACTTAGTCCAATGGCTGGCTGCAAGCATACACCTCTGTATTTGTAAGGCTCTGGCAAGGCCTCTCAGGAGACAGCTATATTAGGCCCTTTCAGTAAGCATTTCTTGGCATCCGCAATAGTGTTAAGGTTTGGCAACTGTATATGGGATGAATCCCCAAGTGGGACAGTCTCTGGATGGCCTTTCCTTCAGTATCTGCTCCACATTTTGTCTACATATTTGCTCCCGTGAGTATTTTGTTCCCCTTCTAAGAAGGACTGAAACACCCACACACTTGTGTCTTCCTTCTTGAGCTTCATGAGATCTGTGAATTGTGTCTTGGGTATTTAGAGCTTTTGGGCTAATATTGACTTATCAGTGAGTGCATACCATATGTGCTCTTCTATGATTGGGTTACCTTACTCAGGATTATATTTTCTAGTTCCATCCATTTGTGTAAGAATTTGATGAAGTCATTGTTTTTAATAGCTGAGTATATTCTATTGTGTAAATGTACCACATTTTCTGTATCCATATCTCTGTTGAAGGACATCTGGGTTCTTTCCAGCTTCTGGCTATTATAAGTAAGGCTGCTATGAACAGTGGAGCACGTGTCCTTTTTATATGTTGGAGCATCTTTTGGGTAAATGCCCAGAAGTGGTATAGCTGGGTCCTAGGGTAGTACAATGTCCAATTTTCTGAGGCACTGCCAGACTGATTTCCTTAGTGGTTGTATCAGCTTGCAATCCCACCAGTAATGGAGGAGTGTACCTCTTTATCCACATCCTCAACAGCATCTGCTGTCACCTGAGTTTTTGACTTAGCTATTCTGAATGATGTGAAGTGGAATCTCAGGGTTGTTTGATTTGCATTTCCCTGACAACTAAGGATGTTGCACATTTCTTTAGGTGCTTCTTGACTATTAGATATTCCTCAGTTGAGAATTCTTTGTTTAGCTTTGTACCCTACCTTTTTGTTTTTGTTTTGTTTTTGTTTTTCGAGACAAGGTTTCTCTGAGTAGCCCTGGCTGTCCTGGAACTCACTCTGTAGACTAGGCTGGCCTCAAACTCAGAAATCTGCCTGGCTCTGCCTTCCAAGTGCTGGGATTAAAGGCGTGCGCTACCACTGCCTGGCTATACCCCATTTTTAATAGAGTTTTTTGATTCTCTGGAGTCAAACTTCTTGAGTTATTTGTATATATTGGATATTAGCCCTCTATTGGATATAGGATTGGTAAAGATCTTTTCCCAGTCTGTTGTTTGCCATTTTGTCCTATTGACAGTGTTCTTTGCCTTACAGAAGCTTTGCAATTTTATGAGGTCTCATTTGTCAGTTCTTGAACTTACAGCATAAATTCCCGGTGTTCTGTTCAGGAAATTTTCCCCTGTGCTCATGTGTTCTAGGCTCTTCCCCACTTTCTCTTCTATTAGTTTCAATGTATCTGGTTTTATGTAGAGGTCCTTAATACACTTGGACCTGAGCTTTGTACAAAGACATAAGAATTTATTGATTTGGATTCTTCCACATGTTGACTGCAAGTTGAAGCAGCACCAGAACCAGTACTACTATTAGGTCTTCTTTGAAGGTCTGATAGAATTCTGCACTAAACCCATCTGGTCCTGGGCTTTTTTTTTTTTGGTTGGGAGAATTTTTAAGGACTGTTTCTATTTCTTTAGGGGTTATAGAACTCTTTAGATGGTTTATCTCATCCTGATTTAACTTTGGTACCTGGTATGTGTCTAGAAAATTGTCTATTTCATACAGATTTTCCAGTTTGACTGAGTATATAATTTTTTTTCTTTTTTCTTTTCTTTTTTAATGGGTGTTTGTGAGCCACCATGTGGTTGCTTGGATTTGAACTCAGGACCTCTTGAAGAGCAGTCATTGCTCTTCACCACTGAGCCATCTCTCCAGTCCTGAGTATATGCTTTTGTAGTAAAATCTGATGATATTTTTTAATTTCTTCTGTTTCTGTTATGTCTCTTTTTTCATTTCTGATTTTGTTAATTTGGATACTGTCTCTGTGTCCTCTGGTTAGTCTAGCTAAGGAACTAGAGAGAGCATACACTAGCAGCATGACAGCACACCTGAAAGCTCTAGAACAAAAAGAAGCAAATAGACCCAAGAGGAATAGACAGAAGGAAATAGTCAAACTCAGGGCTGAAATCAACCAAGTAGAAACAAAAAGAACTCTACAAAGAATCAACAAAGCCAGGGGCTGCTTCTTTGAGAAAATCAACAAGATAGATAAACCCTTAGCCAGACTAGCCAGTGGCCACAGAGATAGTATCCAAATTAATAAAATCAGAACTGAAAAGGGAGACATAACAAGAGAAATGGAGAAAATTCAAAAATCATCAGATCCTACTACAAAAGCCTGTACTCAACACAACTGGAAAATCTGGATGGAAGGGAAAATTTTCTAGACAGATACTGAAAGGGAAAAATCAAAATTGAGGCCTGGCTAGCTAACTTACAAGTTTGAAAGAGCCATAGTAGGTCAGGCCAAGGACATATCTGGACAAGGCCTGAACAAAAAACAAGCTGTTAGACATAACTAGCAGGCCACTCAGAATAGCGCCACCCTTAGGAATTCTCCTATACTCTGATCTGCACGTACTATAGTTGATGTTTGAATTGGCCAATCTTGTATAACCACTCCAATTCCTTTGTTCCCCAAGATCCATCCCCTATATAAGCCCCTAACTCCTGAGCCTCGTGGTCAACACCTCTGTCTCCTGTTGGAGATATGTGTTGGCCCGGAGCTCCGAAATTAAAGTGCCTCATGTGTTTGCAGCAAGATGGTCTCTCGTGTTTCCTTGGGTGCACGTTTTCCCAGGACTTGAGCGGGAGTCTCCCTACGGGGGTCTTTCAATATCAAATACCAAAGTTAAATCAGGGTCAGATAAGACATCTAAACAGTTCCATAACCCCTAAAGAAATAGAAGCAGCCATTAAAAATCTCCCATTCAAAACAAGCACAGGACCAGATGGTTTTAGTGCAGAATTCCATTAGACCTTTAAAGAAGACTTAATACCAACACTCTTTCAAAGTATTCCACAAAATAGAAACAGAAGGAACACTACCCATGTGTTCTTTGAAGCCATTGTTACACTGATAGCAAAACCTTACAAAGACCTAACAAAGAAAGAGAACTTCAGACCAATTTCCCTTATGAATATCGATGCAAAAATACTCAATAAAATTCTCACAAACTGAATCCATGAACACATCAAGTAGGCTTCATCCTAGGATGCAGGAATGGTTCAATACACAGGAATCCATCAATGTAATCCACTACATAAACAAATTCAAAGGGAAAAAAAACCACATGATCATTTCATTAGATGCTGAAAAAGCACTTGATAAAATTCAACATCCCTTCATGTTAAAAGTCTTGGAGAGATCAGGAATTCAAGGCCCATACCTAAACATAGTAAAAGCAATATACAGCAAACCAGTAGCCAACATCAAACTAAATGGAGAGAAATTTGAAGCAATTCCACTAAAATCAGGGACTAGATAAGGCTGCCCTCTCTCTCCCTATCTATTCAATATAGTTCTTGAAGTCTGAGCTAAAGCAATTAGACAACAAAAAGAGGTCAAAGGGATACAAACTAGAAAGGAAGAAGTCAAACTATCACTATTTGCAGATGATATGATAGTATACTTAAGTGACCACCAAAAGTTCACCTGAGAACTCCTACAGCTGAAAACAACTTCAGCAAAGTGACCAGATATAGAATTAACTCAAACAAATCAGTAGCCTTCTTCTACTCAAAGGATAAACAGGCTAAGAAAAATATTCAGGAAACAACACCCTTCACAATAGTCACAAACAATATAAAGTATCTTGGTGTGACTCTAACCAAACAAGTGAAAGATCCATATGGCAAGAACTTCAAGTCTCTGAAGAAAGAAACTGAAGAAGACTGAGAAGATGGAAAGATCTCCCATACTCATTGATTGGCAGGATTAATATAGTAAAAATGGCCATCTTGCCAAAAGCAATCTACAGATTCAATGCAATCCCCATCAAAATTCCAACTCAATTCTTCATAGAGTTAGAAAGAGCAATTTGCAAATTCATTTGGATTAAAGAAAACCCAAGATAGGGAAAACTATTCTCAACAATAAAAGAACTTCTAGGGAATCACCATCCCTGACCTCAAGCTGTACTACAGAGTAATTGTGATTAAAAACTGCATGGTATTGGTACTGTGACAGGCAGGTAGATCAATGGAATGGAATTGAAGACCCAGAAATGAATCCATACACCTATGGTCACTTGATCATTGACAAAGGAGCTAAACCCATTCTGTTGAAAAAAAGACAGCATTTCCAGCAAATGGAGCTGGTTCAAATGACAGTCAGCATGTAGAAGAATGCAAACCAACCCATTCTTATCTCCTTGTACAAAGCTCAAGACCAAGTGGATTAATGACCTCCACATAAAACCAGATACACTAAAACTAATAGAAGAGAAAGAGGGGAAGAGCCTCAAATACATGAACACAAGGAGAAAGTTTCTCAACAGAACACCAATGACTTATGCTGTAAGATCAAGAATCGATAAATGGGACTTCATACAATTGTAAAGGTTCTGTAAGGCAAAGGGCACTGTCAAAGGGACAAAATGACAACCTACAGATTAGGAAAAGATTTTTTTTCCAATCCTACCTCTGATAGAGGGCTAATATCCAATATAAACAAAGAGCTTAAGAAATGAGATCCTGACATTCAAATAACCCAATTAAAAATGGGGAACAACCTAATTTTAAAAAATGGGGAACAGTGCTAAACAAAAAATTCTCAATTGCGGAAACCTAATGGTGGAGAAGCACCTAAAGAAATGTTCAACATCCCTAGTCATCAGGGAAATGCAAATCAAAACAACCCTGAGATTCCACCTCACACCAGTCTTTATGGCTGTACTGGCTGGTTTTGTGTGTCAACTTGACACAGGCTGGAGTTATCACAGAGAAGGGAGCTTCAGTTGGGGAAGTGCCCCCATGAGATCCAGCTGTGGAGCATTTTCTCAATTAGTGATCAAGGGGGTAGGGCCCCTTGTGGGTGGTGCCATCCCTGGGCTGGAAGTCTTGGGTTCTATAAGAGAGCAGGCTGAGCAAGTCAGGAGAAGTAAGCCAGCAAGGAACATCTCTCCATGGCCTCTGTGTCAACTCCTGCTTCTTGACCTGCTTGAGTTCCAGTCCTGACTTCCTCTGGAAGTGTAAGCTGAATAAACCCTTTGCTCCCCAACTTGCTTCTTGGTCATGATGTTTGTGCAGGAATAGAAACCCTGACTAAGGCAATAGCTAATATCAAAAATTCAGGTGACAGCAGATGCTGTTGAGAATGTGAAGAAAGAGGAACACTCCTCCATTGTTCATGGAATTGTAAGCTGGTACAACTATTCTGGAAATCAGTCTGGCAGTTTTTCAGTAAATTGGACATAGTACTAACTGAGGACCCAGTTATACCATTCCTGAGCATATACCCAAAAGATGCTCCAACATATAACAAGGACACATACTCCACTATTTTCATAGCAGCCTTATTTATAATAGCCAAAAGCTGGAAAGAACCTTCAACAGAGGAATGGATACAGACCTATTAAAAACAATGAACTCAGCTGGGCGGTGGTGGTGCATGCCTTTAATCCCAGCACTTGGGAGGCAGAGGTAGGTGGATTTCTGAGTTCGAGGCCAGGCTGGTCTACAGAGTGAGTTCCAGGACAGTCAGGGCTACACAGAGAAACCCTGTCTTGAAACACCAAAAACAAAACAAAACAAATAAAAAACAAAACAAAAAACAAACAAAAAAAAAGCAAAAACAATGAACTCAGCCAGGCAGTGGTGGCGCACACCTTTAGTCCTAGCACTTGGGAGGGGAGGCAGAGGTAGGCAGATTTCTGAGTTCGAGACCAGCCTGGTCTACAGAGTGAGTTCCAGGAAAGTCAGGGCTACACAGAGAAACCCTGTCTCGAAAAACCAAAAAGAATAAAAGAAAAGAGAAAATATCTGATCAAAAAAATTAAAAAAAAAAAAGAGAACCCAAACTATATCAATCACTTAGGTGTAAAATTCCAAACATTGACAATTGCAAGAACTGGAAAACACGGATTTTCCAAGAAATGAGGAGAGGCAATCCTTTCAGGTCTTTTGTTTTGTTTTGTTTTGTTTTTTCAAGACAGGGTTTCTCGGTGTAGCCTTGGCTGTCCTAGAACTCACTCTGTAGACCAGGCTGGCCTCGAACTCAGAAATCTGCCTGCCTCTGCCTCCCAAGTGCTGGGATTAAAGGCATGTGCCACCACTGCCCAGCCCTTTCAGGTCTTGACTAGAAAACTAAAACTGTTTTTCCATAGAAAGTTCCCAAACCAACAAAAATTCAAGGAACTTATAATATAGTAAATTATCAGAAGACAAAAAAGGTAAAGGCTTATCATTTCCTAGAGAAACAATATAATTAGACTATAATTAATCAATCATATGCCATAGTTGGCAGCACTACAAAAAGGAAACACAGACCTATGACTGGGCAATGATGGTGCTGTAAGACTGTGGAGCCTTAGGTTACTGGGGATCCCCTGAGTGAACCACGTAGAGCTGGAATCCATGCAAAAAGTAAGAGGAATTTATTTTTCCAGTGCACTAGGGTCGTCCCAGACCCGAAGGAGAGGCAGTGATCCCGCACAGCTTTTTCAGTGAGCTTTTATACAGTTTTCAGGGCAGCAGTCATTAGGCACAATGTGATTGGCAGAACAGTGTGACTTTTTAAACTGATTGGTCTTTAGGGAATGAGGTGGCAAGGACTTTCCTTGTTGAAAGATGGGCAATGGTCCAACATGCAGAATGTGTCTCCACCAGCAAGTCAGTTCCTACCCTGTGGTCTGAAGAATGTTAGTCTCTGCCTTCCAGAGGGGTAGGTATTCCATGACTTTCCCAAATTTCCAGAGCTGATCTTTTCACTCAATATCTTTAATCCAAGCACTTGGGAGGCAGAGGCAGGCAGATTTCTGGATTCAAGGCCAGCCTGGTCTACAGAGTGAGTTCCAGGACAGCCAGAGCTATTCAGAGAAACCCTGTCAGAAAAAAAAAACAAAAACAAAAAAATAAAAACAGACCTGTGAATATAACATGGTCATGTAAATGTGAACTGCAAGATTGTAATCAGAATAAAAAAATACAAAATCACTGGCCATCATTCATCCTGTTAATTCTAGTTCTCTCCTTTGACAATAATGTGAGATGCAGTGGGAGTGGAGGCTATTCCAACCCATTGAAGAGATGAAGCATACTGATAATTCAAATTTGGAAGAAATAAGGTTTATTACTAAAAACATCTCATTCTTTTAATACTAAGAAAAAAGCAAGCCAGGCAGTGGTGGAGCATGTCTTTCATCCCAGCACTTGGAAGGCAGAGGCAGGCTGATTTCTGAGTTGGAGGCCAGGCTGATCTACAGAGTGAGTTCCAGGACAGCCAGAGCTATACAAAAAAAACCTGTCTTGAAAAACAAAAAACAAACAAAACAAACAAAACCAAAAAAAAGAAAAAAGTGGGCTGGTGAGATGGCTCAGCGGGTAAGAGCACTGACTGCTCTTCCAAATGTCCTGAGTTCGGATCCCAGCAACCACATGGTGGCTCACAACCACCCGTAGTGAGATCTGACGCCCTCTTCTGGTGCTTCTGAAGACACCTACAATGAAGACAGCTATGCTGGAGTGAATTACACCTGAGCGAGCGGGGCCAGCAGAGGTCCTGAGTTCAATTCCCAGCAGCCACACCCAGGATGGCTCATGGTCATCTGTACAGCTACAGTGTACTCATACACATAAAATAAGTTTAAAAAAAGAAAAGAAAAAAGCATATCTATTAATATTACTTAGAAACTATGTTGTATCTTATGATTGATGATTATATGTCAATGTGTATAACATTTACAAAACAGAAAATTTAAAAAACACAAAATAACAGATTCTTTTAAAAAATAAAGTGTATGATTTCTTTTTTTTTTAATTTTCTAAATAATATTTAATGAACAATCAAAAACAACAAGAACAAACCCCTGTTGCCTCCCCCCTCCCCATGCCTGCCACCCCACCCTCTCCCACTTATCAGCCCTGTCATTCCCCTACACTAGGGCACAGAACCTTCACAGGGCCAAGGGCCTCTCCTCCCATTGATGACCAACTTGTTCATCCTCTACTATACACATGCTGCCAGAACAATCAGTCCCACCATGTATAGTCCTTGGTTGGTGGTTTAGTCCCTGGGAGCTCAGAGGGCATTGGTCAGTCCATATTGTTGTTCTATTACACATATAAATTTTATTTGGTTTGCTTTAATTGCATTATAAGATATAAGCACTTTTTAAAACATGTCTGTCCCTATTTTCATGTGTATGTTTTCATGTGAGAGAGAGAATATCTTCCCTGTTTGTGTTTGACAGACCAGAGAAGAGGGTGTCAGATCCTCTGGATCTGGAATAGCAGGTAGTTAACCTGGGTGTTTGTATCTGAACTCAGGTCACCCCATGCAAAATTCATCCTGAGTGACCTGCATAGCCCACAGAGTACTTTTCATTCAATAAAGGAAAAGAGTGTTACAGATTCACAACTATAAAATCTAAATAAATAAAGAAGTGAATAAATTAATCCTGGGAACCTGAGGCTCAGTATTTAGAAGTAAGTTATGGGACCAGGTTAGAAGCATGTGGACCATCCCCACAAACTATCTGAGACCCGATACTCAGGGTTACCCCTACTGCTGCATCTTCCAATGTCCTTGTCCATACATGCTGTGTGCAGAGAAAAAGCCAAGAATAAAAGGCCCAAATATATTCAAGTCTTTATCAAAAGCATGAAGAAAGTCAACCAGGAAAAAATAGAATTTCAACAATATTAACTATGATTGTATTTGTTTAGAAATAAAATAAATAGATTTCACAACTTCAAGAATATACCTTAAAGTGGCCCCTAAGTTGTTGTATTTCTGCCCCTCCACTCACTTCTGATCTTTTCTCCAGACAGAGAGGCCCCATTCTCTAAAGCTCTGTCTGAAAATGGAAGTGATCAGAAAGGTGAGCTATGGCTTTATAACCCCTCATGGGCCCCTGTGGTCTCATTCAAACACCTCACCCTTCTGATGCACACACACACACACACACACACACACACACACACACACACACA
>JADRCC010134027.1:0-14857 GCA_019843855.1 Hylomyscus alleni
AAAAAAAAAAAAACAAACATCTTCCTCTTTCAGCCTTGAGGGCGTTTTTTTAGTAGCATCTCTACATTCATCGTGAGCCTGATCACTAAAGACACCTTTGTACTTACCTAGATTTCTGTCTGCAGATGAAGAAGGCGACAAGGGCCACCAACATGCCAATTAGAAACAGGCCAGCACTCACACCTTCAATAACTCCAAACAAGGGTTCTGCAATAGCCCAGCAACAAGCAACAAACAAAAGGAGAGGAGATCAGCGGTGAAGAGCAGGTTTGACTACTAGGAAAGTAACATTGTTAAAAATGCCATTCCAGGTGCTCACAGTGAGGTATTTACTACCGGAAAGTAACATTGTTAAAAATGCCATTCCAGGTGCTCACAGTGAGGTATTCACTACCCGAAGGCCACGAGGAGGCGGCTGGAATAAAGGGTTGCTTACGTCCTAGTACAGGCAGGTTGGTTCCAGAGTAAACGTTCATCCACTTTGGGAGTTGATATATATCTCATAAAGGTGTGTGACACTATATTACTAGCCCTCCTTGTGAAAGGTTTTAGAAAATCCAGCCAATCAGTAAGTTATTTTAACAAAAGCTCATTTTATTATCTGTATTTTCCCCCACTCTTTCCTTTCTTCCCTCCCTCCTCCCTTCCTCCTCTGTTCCTCCCCCCTCTTTCTCTCTACCTCCTTCCCATCTCTCCTTTCTTTCTGATTCTGAGCATGAACTAACACATGCTATGGAGCCTAGACTGGCATCTTGAATTTCTGGGCTCAATTCTAGCATCCTTATACCTTATATCCTTATACCTTGGATTACAAATGCATACTGTCACATCCAATGTGCAGCAGTTTTATTGAACTATAATTAATATACCATATAACTCATCATCAAAATGGCAGGATTCAATGGTTTTTTAGTATATATAGTATTTTATACATAGTAGCATAAATAACTTGATAACAATGTAATATTCAACAAAGAGAATTCATATCTATTAGTTATTTCTCATTTTCCCCAGCTGGGGCATACCTAATTGGCTTTCCACGTCTATAGATATGGCTACTTTGGACATTTCATAGAAATTAAGTTATAAATAGGTGGCTCTTGTGACAGGCTTTGTTCGCTTAGCACAATGTATTCAAGGCTTATCCAAATCACATATATGAAGAGTTATTAGTTTTTATAGCTAAATAACATTTAAACACATCACATTTTGTTTACTTGTTCATTGATATATATTCAAGTTATTTCTACTGTTTTAGAACTTTGAAAGATGCTGCTATGAACATTCATGTGAGATTCTCTGGGGGTGTGTTTTCATTTCTCTTCCATATATACTTAGGAGTTGAATTGTTAAGTCACATGACAGTATATGCTTACTATTTTTAGTAGCTACAAAACCATTTTCCAAGTAACATCTATCCTATTTTATGGTCTCACAAGCAATGCGTGAGGCTCCCTTGACCCAGCATCCTTAGACAGCCCTTGAGTGGTCAAGACATGGCATTTTACTGCGGTTCTGACTTGCACTTCCCTAATGAGTAATGACCTCATTTGTTTCTTAGTATCTTGACTATCTTTCGAACAATGTCCATTTCAATCCTCTGTTCATTTTTATCATATTTTAAAATATTTTAAGGGTTAATTTATTTTTATTTTATGTGTGTGAGTATTTTGCCTGCATGTACGCATGGGCACTGACTATGTCTGGTGCTGAAGAGCCCAGAAGAGGGGTGTCAGAACCCTTGCAGCTACAGTCACAAACTGTGGTAAGCCCCCATGTAGGTGCTGGGACTCAAACCCAGGTCCTCTGGAAGAGCAGTCAGCGCTCTTAATTGCCAGTGTTATTTGTCATTATTGTTGAATTGCAAGGTAAGAGTTCATTGACTACTAATGATTTTGCAACTATTTCCCTCGTGTCCCTCGGGTTGTCTTCTCACATGTTAGATGTTGTCTTTCAAATATAAAAGATTTTCATTTTAGTGAACCCCAGTTGTTTATCTTTTTCCTTCTTTTATGCTATTGATATTTTACCCAAGAAGTGATCTTGTAGCTCAGGGTCCCACAGATTTACTCCTTGTTTCTTCTCCTGTTTAGCCCATTTTGTGAGCTCCACCCTCAGACATTAGGTCTGTTTGTGCCATATCGACTCTCATTCCTCATCAGATCAAGACAACTGTCCTCCTTTTAATGCGTTTATGACTCTACTTTGGACACTCGCTTTCCTTTATTGAATGACACAATTTTTTCATTGTGTAATGATAGTTCAGACAGGAAAGAGTTATGTTTACGAAGTCTCTGCTTAACCATAAATTACAGACAAAGACTTCTAAATCCTCTTAGCTGGCTTCTGATGCCTCTTTGGCCTGAGATAGAGGAGATTATCTCTATATTCGCTAGAAACAGATAGGAAGGTCTGTGAGGCCTGGCCACCCTCCGCAGGGCAGCTGGAGAGACTTGCACAGCAGCCGGTACAGCAGGAGAGACCTACACAGCTTCCCCACACTAAAAGCCAAAGCACACCAGACAAGGAAAGCTGCCACAGGCTGGTGCTAAGGACTAAGGTGATAGATGTGAACCAATACTGTTCTCAGTGTGGTGGAGATAATCATGGGTGGGGGCAGGGGAGCAGGCAGTGCTGAGGCCACCGGCTTTGACAGAATGTTCTGAAATACCAGCTGAAACAGACTGGGAAGGCTGCTCAGTCTCTTGGTACCCCAGTTTCTCAATGTCCAAAATGAGGGATGATAGGTGGGAAGCTAGTCTCTGTAAAATGCAAAAGTAGCCCACAGGGGTGACTGGCAAGTGTCAATCCCGGTGACTACCCACGCTGTGCCTCAGACTTAAACATGTATGCAAAGCCTTTACACTTACATTTTAATTTTTAAAATTATCGTTGCTATTTGCAGTGCTGGGGATTAGATTTGGGTCCTTCCTGTACCATACAAGAGCTCTGCCATTGGGCTACAAGCCCAATGGTGAGAGACTACACATGGCTCTGTAATTTAACTAACTAATTAATTAATGTGTGTGCCAAGGTGTGGAGGTCAGAGGGCAACTTGCAGGAGTAGCTTTTCTCCTTTCCTGTGTGGATTCTGGGAGATCAAACGCAGGTTGTCAGGCTTGGAGGCAAGCCTACTGAGCCATTTCACCCGCCCAAGACTTTCAAATAATGTAAAAGAAAACATAACAAACGAACAAAGGAAGACGGAAATCACCTTTAACCTGGATATTTTGGGATATCATAATTAGTACTTTGGTGGTTTTCTTCAGCTCTTCTTTTCCATGTGCCCTTGTCCTGAGTGTTTGAGAGGGATGGCTTCCCAGTCTAAATGGTGCTGTGTCATTTGCATATCAGTTGCATACTGTTTGCACATAACCCCACCCCACCCAGTTTGCGGTAAGACACCTCTGGATTAATTTAGAATGTCTATACGATGTGAATGCGGTGTCAGTAGTTAGTAGACATTATATTGTTTACAGGGGGAATGGCAGAAAAAGAAAGTTTGTTTATAATTAGCACAAACCCAATTTAGTTCTTGAATATTTTTTGATTCACAGTATTGAACCTGTGGATACAGAAAACCGGCTCTGTAGGTATTTTCTGACCATACAACAGAGAGCCCTTTGTGCCAACTTATATTTTGATTTGTGTAAGTTCTTTTTTTTTTTTTAAAGATTTATTTATTATGTATACATCATTCTACCTGCATGTATGCCCGCAGGCCAGAAGAGGACACCAGATCCCATTACAGATGGTTATGATATGGTTATGCTGGGAATTGAACTCAGGACCTCTAGAAGAGCAGACAGTGCTCTTAACCTCTGAGCCATCTCTCCAGCCCCCTTTGCCCAGTCACCCCACTCCCACCATGGGGGGTTGTTCTGTAAGCTCTTAATATTGATGTTTTTTATTCCTTTAAAATTTTGTTTTTAGTGGAAAAATATTGTGTACTTTCATCTTTTTTTTTAAAGATTAATCTTCATCTAGTTTGTTTTATAGAACTGGTATAATCTCTCTGATCCACACAATCCATGGTCACATGGAGATTAAAATCCAAGGGAAAATAAATCTCCCCCCACCCCACCCCCCATCAGGCAAATCACCCACTAAGACCCCTGTAGGTGACGTGGTGACTAGAGGAGGCATGGGTAGGCGGAAGGAAGCATTAGGTTTACCTGACTCCGTGGTGATGGGCATAGAGAAAAATGTGTCTGAATAGAGAGGTTTTGTGAACTCTTTCAAGTCCTCATCAAAAAGCTGCGTAAAAGCCCGGATGCTGATTCTGGGGAGTGGAGAAAAAGTTTATTTAAGTTGGTATCTGAGGATAGAAGAATGGGCTGTAGACTGTGTTCAAAGGGAAACAGGGTGGGTAACTGGTTGTTCTGTATGTAAGGTGAGATATGAATTATGGAACCAGACAGACATAGGTTCATATAGTCAATTCACTGATTTGCTCATCAAATACTTATGGAGCCCCTATAGTACACAGGTCCTTTCTTTTAGGAGCCAGGGATAATAAGAGGAACAAACTCTAAATCTCCATCATCCCAGAAACCAAAATCCCAGGGAGGAAGTGAGACAGTAAACCCATAGATGCAGTGTGACCAGTGATAAGAAGTACCACTGATAAGCAATGAACACAGAATTCTTAACAAAACAAGACAAAAACACTGACAACACCAAGTGTCACTATAAGTGATTATCATTAAAATAGGCAGAGTTCTGACTACATAAGGCTATTTAATATGTGGCTCTTCCATGTGTTTTAAAAATTTGTACCTCCTCTTACCAACTGTTCTTAGCCTAGTGTGTCCTCCACGGGACTGAAGTAATCATATTGAAAAAAAAATACAAGAATGTTGAGTTCTAGGAAACAAATGTATGTATTATGTGTTCTTGAAAGCACATATATATGCTGTGAGTTCTTGAAAGCACATATATGTGCTGTGAGGTGATGAAGCCTGAGAACGTGAGGCTCTGCAGGGTTCTGTTTGGCTCACTTCTTTGTTCATGAACATTGGATGAGCAATTTTGTGCCAAGTACTTGGTGCAGTGTTCTATAACTGAAGAGATGTCTGTCTCCCCAGTTACACTGAACCCTTGCAGTCCAGCGAAGAAGGCAAGTAATTCCGTAGAGGGGTAGAAGCCATGGGGGAAAATTCAGGATTCGAAGAATGTAGGGCTAGGGGCTGTCAGTAAAGCCAGGGAGAATATTAGCACCCAGCCTGGCTGACAGATATAGTATGGAGCTGGCCTAAGGGCGAACTGACTTTGTAAGCAGGAGAGGAAAGATCATAAAAATGGATTTCAAAGATTCAGAGATGTAAGAAAGCCATGCCGCAGGGATCTTGATGGCGTGAGGGTTTATCGGACAGATGGTAGGACAGGAGCTAGGAGGTTTGATCTGTCACACACGTGACTCTTCTGGACAACTCAGTGATGACGTGCAAAAGGAAAGGAAAGGAAAGAGCTAGAATACTGTGGATAACATGACACAGCTAGAAAGTAGCAGAGCTGGAGCCCAAATGTTAGAGCTTTCTCCTGGGCCACGGTGGCTGCCATGGATAGAAAGAGTGTGTCCTGGGAGATGGCTGATCCTGGTCCAGACATAATCATCCATCATTTCTTATTTGCTCTTCTTGTGAAATGCGGTACCCGTGTTCCCTCTTACAGATTCACTCTGCCATTTCAGTTACCTAGTCAATTGTGGTCCCCAAAAATATTACATGGAAAATTCCAGAAATAAACAATTTAAAAATTACAATATGTATGCCATTCTGAACGGCACGACAGAATCTCACTCTGTTTTATCCTGAGTACGGAATATTCTCTTGTTCAGCGTTTCCACATGTTTGTGTGTAGGTACATGTGTATGCAGGCGTGTGCACTGGGGTGTAGAGGCGTGTGTGGAGGACAGTCTCAGGAGCTGTTTTCCTTGTGGATTTCGTCATTGTTGAGACAGGGTCTCTCTTTGGTCTGGGGTTTATGATTTCAGCTAGGCTGACTGCCAGTGAACCCCAGAAAAGATGTCTTCTTATTTCCATTTTTCCAGCTCTGGGACCACATGCCCCACTCAGCCTGGCTTTTGTCTGCAGCTGCTGGGGATGGACTGAGGTCCTCGGCTTGCCTGGCAAGAGCCAGCTCTCTCACCCCATACTATGTCACTCAGTCACCATGCTACTCATGTCAGAGGCTTTCTCCACCAAGCCATGCTTTCTCGAGCCATCTTACGATCAGATGGACTGTCACAAGGCACCAGTGCTTATGTTAAAGACACCTTCGCTTTTACTTATAAAGCTCCCCAAATGCAGAGTGGGAGTGCCAGCAGGTCACACATACTAAAGAGAAACTCCCGTTAGTTTAAAGTGTGGATGCTGTCGATTTGGTATGGAAAGGAATCATATACAGAGCTTAAAGATCTTTGCCAGTATGTGCTATGTCCCATAATTGCTAAAGTTCACAACAGGAAATGGTGAGTGCTAGTTAAAATGGAAAAAGACTTGATATTGCGGGGTTCAGTACTGTCTGTATCCTGAGCAGATACTGTAGTTCTTTGGCCAAAGAGGGGGTACTGTACCAGTCATGTTCTCTCCTTTTCTAAGTGAATGGTTTACAACCTGTAGGTCATGACTCCCCGAAACACAAATGTTTACATTATAGTTCTTAACAGGGGCAAAATTACAGTTATGAAGTAGCAATGAAATAATGTTATGGTTGGGGTTAGTATAACACGAGGAACTGTACTAAAGGGCCACAGAGGATTTTGCTCAGTACCCGAGTAACCGAGAAGCTGAGGACTCTCTTGACTCTTACAGAGACTTGAAGGGTCCTGGCTTCTGATCTTGTTTAAGCTTCTTGCCTCCTCTAATAACTGATTTCCTTTAGGGAAACCCATGGGCTTTCTGAAGTTTAGATTCCTGGAGGTAAAACAAGCTTGTGAAGAGTCCTGGTGGTTACATGGAGTTCTTGCCCAAAACAAGTCTTTTGTTTTAGGGAAGCCATCTGTTTGCCTTTGCTGGTGTGTGTGTTACAAAGAACTCTTTTAGGGGTGATAAAATAGTCTCCTTTGGGAATTGGCAGGAAAAAAATTCTAGTTGGTTCCAGAAGTGGCCCTCAAAATACATAAGAAGCAGTAAGACCTTGACACTCATCTATCAGGGTGCACACTGGCTCACAGGGAACCTGACTGGCTGCCGTGTGGACTGGATTATCAGATTTGCCCCAATGTCCAACATGGAATGTCTATTCCCCGAGGGGGGGGGATCTGATGTCTGTGGCTTCATCACCCAACACAGGAGCTTTCTCTTGAGGATGCTATCTGGGCTGCCTCTATTTGCTTTTGGAAATACAATGGAGAATAAGAACTCCACACATTCCTGCTGTTGGCTGCAGCTGTGCCTTCTGGGGCCCAACAGCAAACAGCTGCTCCACTCATCTGCCACCTCAGAGAGAGGAACAGGTGTTTCCATTCATTCACGGCTCCCTTCTGCGTTCTGCCTGGACCACAGAGCACTTTCGTGTTTGTGCACCTTTGAGAGTAAGTATAATTGCAGTCTCATTCTAAGTGTATGATCGTGCTTCTTCTTGCTTGGGTCTCCCTAAACTCAGTCCATTTGAAGATTTCACAACAGTGAGCACCGTAAATTACTTGGCAAAATGCTGAAGCAGTTGCAGGATTAAAAACAATCTATTAAAAGCCCCTGGCATGTCACACAATGGATTGGAGCTTTTGTATAATGTTGAAAGCCCTCTTTCACATTACCTGTGAGTGGAGGCAGGAGCCTAACTTTTATAAATTACTCTCTATAATATAGAATATTCCTGAAGTGCAGGCCATTAATCTACAGAGCTCATATGCAGCAGGCACACAGGAGGCTGATTACCTCCTAACGTCGTCCGTCTCCCTAGCAAACAACAGCAATGCATCTCACCTGTAGGCGGTGTGTGGCTTCAGCGGTCCATCACAGAATTTCTGCTGACTGGGATCACATTTGCCACCAAGGCTGTCCATCTCTGCTCCAAGCTTAATGTTAAAACTTTTAGAACTGCTGTCAGGACTTTCAGCACATTTGCTGGCAAAATAATTGGTTTGGTAGACGCGGATGGAGGCGTTGTGCCTGTACTCCAGGTAGGAAGGGAGAGGGTGCTGCTGTTCTGGCTTCAGCTCGTCCATGCCTGCAGGAGGAGACTCACAGTTAAAGACGCGTGTGTGTGTGTGTGTGTGTGTGTGTGTGTGTGTGTGTGTGTGTGTGTACACGCATGTGCGTATCAATTGAGTGCTACGTTCCTAAGGCTACATGCTCATCCATAATACAGATTCTGTGATCTCCAAAGATGCTATGAAACTATTTTTTCTAAAATACATATAAATAATTTTATAATTACACATGTGCCCAGTGTCCTAGAATATCAGATCAATCAATTACATCAAAGGCTAACATGTGCCACAGCTCCAGACGGTGCTAACTCTTAAGAGAGTGAGGCTACTCAATAATCCGTTTACCTCACCAAACTCACTGTAGTTACAGAAACTCAAATGACCCAGGGGATAGGGAAAAGATAAGAAAAATCAGTGTCCCAAGGCAGAGTGGTTGTCCCCTAAGGACATGCATACCCAGAATCTTCTTTCTGCTCTGTTATCTTGAGCACAATTTGATCCTGGCTCAAATGTGCCTGCTCACTCCCAGCACTTCCCAGAACACCCTTCTTGTCCGCCTAGCCTGCTGTGTGTTTAGGCACTGTGATTTAGTTTTGATGTTGCTTACGGGGACAAAAAAGTGTAATAAGGGAGATATTATAGAGATGGGATTCTGTCTCTAATGTCCTTTGAGAAGTGGGTTTATTTCAGAATCTCAGACTTTATTCAGTAAGACCTGCTCATAGTGAGTATATCTTAGAAAAAAATTTCTGACTTGTTGGCATTTTATTTATCTGTATCTGGGGAAGCAGATTTGTGAATCGGGAAGGAATTGACCAGAAGAGGTTAATTTCAATAACCAAGATCTTCCTAACATAGTATTCTGAGCCGCCATTTTAGAAAGGCTCTAGCCAAAGGCTTCTGGTTCACCTTTACTTCTCTCTCCTCTTCCCAAGGATGCTACTGAAACCCCGAAGCGAAGCATCTTTCAAAAGGTTCTCTGGGTTCCTCTTTTTCTACATCTCTTCTGTCATGCCCTTTAGCTAGTAGAGCCCCCTTTGGACCAGTGTAGTTAAGTCTCAGATGACAGACGACCTCCTACAGCCAGCTGGATTTTGTTGTTAACTGACCTTTCCTGAAATGGAGATATTATTTTGTTGGCAATAGTTAGAAATGAATATTGCATTTAGGATGAGTGTATATGGATGGATTGCTATCATTGGGTACCAGGGGATCATCGCTCAAATCTGTGGATGCCAATAACAGAAAAATCTACCTGGCTATGGAGCACAGGGCCAGCTTCTCTGCCGGTGTGAGATTTTTGGTCACTGCCCTAGATGCATGTGGAAGCACACTATCTTCATTGCTCCCTAATTAAAGTCAACTCACGGCTCACAAATCTATCTCCAATTCCAGGGTGTGAGGAAACAGGGGATGCATCATTGACCCTTGAAATTATTTAATTAATTATGCATAACCAATTTAGTACAACTAAATAGGATGTAAAACCATACAGACTGTTAAACACCCACTGAAACTAAAATATCATTTAGTCTAGGAATTATTCCAGTATTTGCCATGTTGAAAAATTCCCCTTTAGCCGAAAATGGCTCAAAATTTGTTAGAGATGCTTAGGGAAATTCATGCGTATATAGCACCTTAAATAATTCTGAGTAATATAAGGAGGATGAAATAGACCAATATCCCTGTGCACATTGGAATCCCTTTTGAAGACTTAGCACTTAAGAACTTAACCAGCAAATAGACACTTGAATACATATAACTCCAACTCAACACTTCCTATGGGTGCTTTGACAGATGTGTCAATAATAAACTCTTAAGGTCACAATTCAATTGTGTACAATGGTGTGACAGTTACTGCATGGTATTTATCCAATCTGTAGAAACTGAGTTGTCCCTGCACTTTCTACAAAACTACATAATGAAATATACTATTAAAAATTAAGAGTTGGGTATGGTAATTACATGTCTTCAATGCCAGCACTGGGGAGAAACTCAGGCAGGAGACTCATGAGTTTGAGGCTAGCCTGGGCTACAAAGTGAGGGAAAGACCAGACCAAGCTACATAAAAAACAAAAACACGAATAAAACAACAAAACAACAACAACAATGGCAACAACAACACACAAAAACATTCCTGTCACCTAAAACAAGCAATGGCAAGACCAAGCAAACAGAACTCAGAAAAAATGACCTCCGTAAAGCAGCGGTACTTTAAATGAACATCTTTTTTCTCTTGTAAGCTTTTGGGAGTTTTTGTGAATTGATACATAGTTTAGGAGTATGTGTCTGTCAGAGGTATTTTATATAAAGGGAGATAGAAGGTTGTGATATATTGCTACTTAATGGCAGAATTAAAAAGTGAGAGAGAATAAACAAAATTGATGGGTAGCAAAGAGAATTTCATATATTTCCAATTGCGCTTGTGAAATAGTAAAGGCTCTAAAAATAAATGATCTCTACATTTTTACTAAAGTTAACAGGATTCATTGCCAAAGGAGCCTCTAGACCATTTCTCCCTGTATCCAGGCGAGATAGAAGTGAGTATTAAGAATTTAATTTTCTACTCTTCAAACTTTCTCATTGAAGAAGCCCTCTCATAACCTTGAAGAAGTCCGCTCTGTGTGTTCAAGTTCATTAACTCGTCATTACTTACTGTCGGCCTCTCTCACCACCACGGCGAAGTATTTAACCGCTCCATTGGTGTCACTGAACCAGCTGCAGTTGACAGTGAAGTTGATGGAAGATTTGCTGATCAGCACATCCTTTTCATTCACACGGATATGTGGAGGTGGTGGTGGAGGGCCTGGAAAAGAGGGGAAGGTGCCAAGAAGGGTCACAGGTGCTTTCTCTTCCCAAACAGGTCAGAGAGGTGAAGGTCTGGAGTTCTCTTGGCCTCTTCACTAGGGAATGTGTGATTACAGCCTCTCCTGAACAGAAGTAGGCAGAGGAAACAATTTGCCAGTGGCACATTAAGCATAATGAAGGGGGCGTCTCCTCTGCAGGATTTCCTCGAGTTGTAGCATCAAATTGGCTAAAAGCTCCAGTAGTTATAGACTAACTAGATCAGGCAAGATGATGCACTTAAATCCCGAATCATTCAGGCACGTTAACATTGACACGTTTGTTAATGCAAATCTATACCCAGAGAATGGTCCCCGTTTTCCTGGAGCCATTCTGTCCTCTTCTCCAGGTAATAACAGGACAGGCTTGTATACTCGTGGACTGCACACAAGTGAATGGGATTGGTGGAAAAGACCAAGAGATTTAAAGCCCTCTACCCCATAGACCTTTGGGAACACTTACGGTCTATCATGGTGATGGTGCTGTCTTCAACCACCTCACTGGTCACACCAGCTGATTGCACCTTGATAGACACTAGGTACCTCTTATGAGGCACTAACATCATGATATTGAGCAGTGATTTCTCTTTCTCCAGCTTTCTGGAAAACTCGATTTCTTGGGTATCCATTTTTCGGCATTCAATGCTGTAGCCATCAAAGTCGGAGTCAGGTGGTATCCAAGAGCAGGCAATGGCTGTGGAGTTCTGGGGGCGGCAATGCAGATTTTGTATCTTGTCTGGCTCTGTGGGAGCAAGGGGGAAGAGATGCTATTCAGCTGTGTGGAAGATGTTTCCTCCAGCACCGTTAGGGATAACAGTCTGAGATGTAAACAGACAGTTCCCACAACTTCTTGACTTGCTTTCTGGGGGAAAATATTTTTAAGGATCATCATAGAGATTTTCCGGTTGTTAGACTGCACTTTGAAAAAAGAAAGTTTAAGCTGGGCTGTGGTGGTACATGTCTTTAATCACAGTGCTCAGGAGGCAGAGGCAAGTGGATCTGTGAGTTTGAGGCCAGCCTGGTCTGTAGGGCAAGTTCCAGGAGAGCCAGGGCTACTGTCCTGAAAAACCAACCAAACAACCAACTAACCAAACAAACAAAAAAAACAAAACCAACCAGGCAACCAACCAACAAACCAACCAACCAACCAACCAAACAACCAACCAACCAAACAAACAAACAAACAAAGCCAACCAGCCAATCGACAAACAAAAAACCCATCTAACATTAAAATTTGGGCACTGAGATGTCTCAACAGGTAAAGGTACTTGCCACCAAGCCTACTGGCCAGAGTTCAATCCCTGGAATCTACATGATTATAAAAAGACAAATGACTTCTGCAAGTTGTCCTCTGACCTCCCCATACTTGTGTGCTATGGCATGCACACACATGAATACTCATGAGAGCACACACAAAGTGAATAGATAGATAAGTAAATGTAAAAGAAAGAGTTAAAAATGCAGCCAGGGATGTAGCTAAGCAGTTTAGCACTTGCCCAGCATATATAAGACCATGGCTTCTCTCTTCAACACCTTCAACCCAAAACAACACAACAATAAAAACCCTACTAAAAGTGAAAGTACTGTTTCTTTAGAAAATCACCAAAGGGCTTTGAAAGACAAGTGCATGTGAGGACAATGGAACCAGATGGACAGAAGGCAAGGCAAGCCCCCAGCCTGAAAGCAACATTTTTACCAACACTGGATAAATGACTTTCCACCTGCACATGAGGAAATCAAGAATCTCTTCTTCATAGAGTTATTGTAATGACAGAGTGGGGGAATCATGGACAGCCACCTGGAACACTGGCAGGCAGAGTCATTACTCAATAAATGTGAACTCTGCTGAAGAGGAAAGAATTGCAGTGACCCATGATCCTCTGCTTGTTAACTTCCGGTGCCTTTCTCCAGTCTCTCCTACAGAAATCAAGATGGAACCTATCCATGTATTCTCTGCTGTCTACTTGGAGTAACCTTCTAAAATGGGACTTTGCCTGTGATGCCTCTGTTGCTGAGAAGCAGCCGGACTTTGAGTGAAGGTGCCACATTGATAGCCCAGCAAATAAGTTGTTTGGACTAGGCTCTCTTGATGCCCGAGCTCTGCCCAGTTAAGGTTCCTTCTGTTCCTCGGGCGCCACATATCTGTGACCTCTCAGTGTTTTTTGTTTTAAAATATTTTTTAAAATATTTTTTATATATTTTTAAAGATTTATTTATTGTATGTATGTGAGTATACTGTAACTGTCTTCAGACACATCAGAAGAAGGGATTCGATCCCATTACAGATGGTTGTGAGCCACCATGTGGTTGCTGAGAATTGAACTCAGGACCTCTGGTTGAGCAGTCAGTGCTCTTAGCCACTGAGCCATCTCTCCAGCACTGTCTCTCAGTGTTTTACTTTCTCTACCTCTTCTCCATTTCTTGTTCCACCTCTACCTGGTGAATCCTACTTCTCTCTAGGTTTAAATTTAGATGTTTCTTCTTTTAGGAAGCCTCTTTGTTTTGGGTCCTGCACCTCTGACATGAATTCAGTGACATTTATTTCCCTTTCACACTCAAAATACAACTGTCTATCAATAGTACTACTTTCCACCCAAGCTCTGTGAGGACAGAGATCACTCTTTTGCTGAGTACTGTTATTAGTGAATTGCTGTTAGCTGAATGAATGAAAAGAATCAAAGGAGATGGGTACCTGCATCCAAGACCTGCCATCTTAAATTAAATCATGGATTCAACCCAACCCCCATCAGAATAATACGGCCCTCTCATCCTGTCTTAAACCCAAGATAAGAGAAACAAGCCGTACTTGTCCTCACAGACCCAGAAATTGGTTTGCTGTAGGTTTTCCAGGAATCCCCGCTCACAGTCTTGACACTGAATTGATAGGACCTCCCTGGACGAAGCCCGTACACAATGCGTCCTTCTGATTTTCTGCTGCTGTAGGGGTTGAAGACAGTAAGCGCATCTCCAGGGAACCACTGCAGCTCAAAGTCATTGTAGTCTGTCCAGTCTGGAGGTCCCTTCCAGGTGATGGCCAAGGAGGTGTTCGCAACATCAGCAAATGACAAAAGACTGGGAGGACTTGGGGCTGTATATAAAATAAAACAGGAAAAATCACACAATCTGATTTGTGACATACCATAGAGTCAGAACATTGAGTGATGTCAGACTGCTTTAATATACAGAGAGATAACATGATAATGATAGACATAGGTATTTTTTTTATAGTAACTACCATGAATAAGGCACTATCTAACATCACATAACCATAGTTTCTTTACCAGGGTGCTACTGTGCATGAATGTGCCCCAAATGGGTGATATATATAGGAGAATATTCCACCATATTTGGAAGCAGTGAGGCTGTGTTTCAGAGACAATTCTGTCCAGTTTTAGATAATCTTGTAGACTGGCTCCATGGTGGGATACAGATATGCACCCAAGGTGTAACAGCATATAAGAGAAACTAGTCTGCTGGTCTCTCTGGACTGGTGTCCTGAGTGGACCTTGGGCACAAGCTCTGCAGCCAGTCCCACAATACCCAGAGGAAGCTCCACTCCCAGGTGCTCTGACACTCTCAGGATCAGAGGTGAGGAGGACCCAACATCTGTCCCAACACTGAGAGTAACTGGGACCTGCGGGACTAGGCACATAGGAAGTTGGCCAGCAGAGTGGCTCAGGTTCCTTCCATTCTCTCTGGGCTGGTGTCCTGAGTGGACCTTGGGCACAAGCTCTGCAGCCAGTCCCACAACACCCAGAGGAAACTGCTACACTCCCAGGTGCTCTAACAAGCCCATGGTCATAAGTTCCCAGAATCACAGGATCACAGAGACAGCCTGACTCTGAGGAGTTCTGAT
>JADRCC010134038.1:0-11400 GCA_019843855.1 Hylomyscus alleni
CCCCCCCCCCCCGGAGAATGTGCTCCTGCTTACTCTGCCCTTTGCTTTCTTCTTGCTCGGTGGCAGCAAGTCATTTGGAACTGCTTCCAACCTTGTGGAGCCAGGGCTGCTCAGTTCTTGAGATCCCTGTAGCTTCTGCCATTGGATGACATACTGTTTTGTCTCAGGAGCAGCAAAGATAGACTTTGAAGGGCCGCCAGCTTAAGGATGAGGCGGCTCTGGTTTTATAGGAGAAACTCTGGAATCAAGATCTAGCGGAAAAAAAAAAAGGGTACCTCATCTTTCCCTGTCCCTTCTCTTAAACTACAGGAGGTCTTTACCACTTTCCTATCTCAGAGAGATGCTGTTCAAATTTGAAATTTCTCTTTCTCCCCCTCTCCCTCCCTCCCTCCCCTCTCTCTTTTTTGATTTGCTGAAAGTTCTACAGTTTTAGACAAGGTAGATAGTCATATCTACCCATCATTTCCCTCTAGTTCTCCCTATTAGCCCTTAGTCCTCCAGCTTCATGTCTCCTTATAACCTTCTGATCTCCAGTTAGAACTGCTTGTTTGCACATGGGTGTGAGAATAACTGGGTAGCATAGGCAGCTCTACCAACAGCCACACCCTCAAGAGAAAAGGACTCTCTCCCAGCAGCTATCAACGGCCAATAGCTACTCTGATAAGGGTGGGTCCTCAGGGGCTCTCCCTCATCCATACAGAACCTTTAACTGGATTGATCCTGTTCAGGTAATCACAGCTGCTGTGGGCTTATGCGTGCAACAGTTGTGTCAAGTACCGAAGTCTGAATTTCGGAGCTCTTCTCCCATTCACCGACTCTCACATCTTTTCCACTTTCTCTTCTTCAAAATTCTGAGCTTTGAATGGTTGACATAGATGGCCATCTACAGCTAAGCAGTCAGAGTTACTTATACTTGACATTTTGGCCAGTATGAGTCTCTGCATTAAGCACTACCCTGTGCAAAGAAGAAACATCTCTGGCCAAAGTTGAGAGATGCACAAATCTATGGATACAAACACAAATATTTAGAATGCAGTTTGGCAATATGACCATTTAGCTAACCAACAGTAGGTTTCTGCTGCCTTGGGGCCTTTGATATTCCCAGCCATTGGCTTTTGAGCAGATTTATGGTTCTAGGGTGAAATCCACCCCTCCAACCCCATGAAGCAGCCTCATAGCCAATCGGAAAGCAGTTGAAGAAATGCTGTAATTATATTTTAATTAACTTTGATAAAAACAGGAAGTGCTGCTCACCCTACAACCTTCATACAACCACTGCCAGAGGGTTAGCAGAGTCCAGTTCAGTGTAAGATCATTGATGTCTTTTCTCTTCCAGCATCCAGTAGAATGCCTTTCTGGCACCATGTAAGATGGCCAGCAGGGAGATAATTTCCTGTAAGTTTGAGGCTGCTTTCTTTCCTTTCTATCATAATGAATCTGGAGACTTGGTTCCTGCAAAAACAACCTGGCTTGCAGAGACAAGAATGATCTATTTTGACAACTAACCTGACAAGGATGGATGTATTTGTGTAGTGTTGGGCAGTTTTATTTTATCCATTTGTTTTAGCACGGCACTACGGATGCCTCTTTCTATGTTTGGACAGCTTGCAAACATGCTGCGAGCACTTGGGAAAATTCTCAGCCCATGTAGTTTCTGTAATAAAATCGGATGCAGGATTGCTTCTTCTTTCCCACAGCTTCTAATTAAATTCTCTGACTTACTTTTCACTACGGCGGAGATTGTGTATCTTTCAGAATCTGGTATTTTCCTTAAGGAAGAAAGACAGATATTCTTAGTGAGAGATATTTTATTCTTTCGAGATGTGTTAGTCATTTTCCTTAGTGCTGCGCCAGAACAGAACAGTTGATAAAGGCAGTTTAAGGAAGGGAAGGGCTCACTTTTGCTCACGGTTTGGAGGTACGGTTCATCCTGGCAAGGATGGTGCTGGTAAGGATCGTTCTTGCTGTGGCCCCAGGAGTGTGAGATGCCAGCTTACATAGCATCTGAAGTCTGGAAGCAGAGAAAGATGAACGCTGGTGCTCATTTGCCTTTCTCCTCCTTTCCCTTTTCATTCACCCTGGAACCCTAGTCTATGCGATCATGCCATGCACAGCAAATGGTAAGTTTTTCTCTTTCAGTGAAACCTTTGTAGAAACACATGCATAGACATACTCAGAGGTGTATCTCTTACTGGATTCTAAATCCAGTAAACTTAAAATGAAGATTAACCTTTAGGAATAGTCTAAACGAAGTCCCGGGAATATTGTATTAGTCACTTTTCTATTGTTGCGACAAAACACAACAATGATCAGGGGAACTCATAAAAGAAAGTGTTTAGTTGGGCTTATAGTTCCAGATGGTTAGCGTCTGTGACAGTGGCCGAGGGAAGCAGGAAGCTGAGAGCTCACACCTTGAACTATAGCAGGAGGAAGAAAGTGTGTGTAGTGGGGATGGCAGAAGACTTTGAAACCCCAAAGCTTCCCCCCCATGATATACCCCCTCCATAAGGCTTCCCCCATGATATACCCCCTCCATAAGGCTTCCCCCATGATATACCCCCTCCATAAGGCTGTACCTAATCCTTCCCAAACAGTTCCACTGATTGGGGACCAAGTGTTTAAACATTTAAGACTATGGGGCTCATTCCCATTCAAACCACCACAGATACTAACCTAGACTAGGAAGTATTCAAATTCTGGTCACTTTGCATCAAAGATGGGTACTGGATTCTGACTGGCATTGAAGCCAGGTTGATAATAAACGTTAGGTTATTTCTTAACACTTCAGCTAGAGCTTTTCTCACTGAACACCCGTGTTTAAAGGTGACTGAGCTGTGCTGTAGAATGGTGAGGACTCTTCGTTGCAAAGGTGATTGCGAAGATAGCTATTAGTAAAGCTGGAGAGTTAGAATGTTGTTTTGGAGCAAAACTGGACAGCTGCCAAACTGGCTGTTTGCAAAGTCGGATAGTTGCATAGTGCCCAGTCATCGCTGTTCATCACCCACGGGCATTTGGTATAAACTGAAGGGGACCTGACTGCTTTTCCTTTGGCCTTTTGCTTTGTATTGGCTTGTCAAGAAGGAGTCTGAGAGGGGAAGCAAATCAGGTGGAGAAAAGGCATGGAAACCTTGGCTGTTGTATGGTAAAGGGCTGCATTCTGGTGCATCAGTGCCTGCGAATAGCAGAAGGTATGGAGAGGCCATGGTGAGGAGTTCAGTGCACCCATCTGCAAACTCAAGGACAGAAACGAAGTTGTGTCCAGGGGCAGAGGGCACACTCAACAGTCCTGCTTTATCAATCTTAGTATAACCATTGGATGGTTGACCCTGGAAAAGTCTAAACGTCTGCATAGTCCAGTCTTTACACTCTCTAAGAACTTTCCACATATTATCTCTTTATTCCACACTCCCAATATCAGGTAGGGATGTTGCTAACTAACTCACTTAAATATTAAAATGGTTTTAGGGAGAGATACATAAAAGCAAGCCATATAACACCAGGGCAGTGCTGTTCCAGAGGCAGATGGCTTGTAGAGTTTCTCTGTATAGCCCTGGCTGTCCTGGAACTCACTCTGTAGACCAGGCTGGCCTCGAACTCAGAAATCTGCCTGCCTCTGCCTCCCAAGTGCTGGGATTAAAGGTATGTGCCACCACTGCCTGGCTAACTGTAAATTTAAATTTGTGTTTCTGGACTCAGCATCACCTTTCTGGGGCAAGATGTCTGAGAGAACCAGCATGAAGTGCATGAATCCTTGTAGATTGGGGATTACTAGGAACCCTGGTATGAAGGCCTTTCAAAGCTATATCCATGTAAAATTTGGGTGCCATAGAGAGAAGAGGAAACCAACTACACGTGTCCCATATAGGCCTTATGAAGTGATTTATTACATGATGAAACAATGACATCCACACAAGAACCCTGAGGCCCAGAGATGTGAAATGAATAGCCCAAGCACATACAGCAACAGAGGATTGCGAGTTATCATATCATGGTTTGTCTCCTCATTCAAAAGGAGAGGAGACTTTTGTATTCAGCACACTGCCTTCTCCTTTCTCACTGCTTGTGTTGTTTGCTTCCTTCTCGTCCTCCATCCCCTGTCATTCCTAGCCATGAGACTTAAGCTTCTGCTCTGCATCTGGACCCCCAAATTTCCACATGCCAATGTAATTATCCAAGGGATACTCTATGCTACGTATTAATAGAAAAAGAGTCACTACCACTTGGCATTATGGATTCAAGACAAGTGCTTGTTTTAACCTTCTGATTAACATGTTAGGAAAGGAACTGGGTCTCATTGGAGGGAAGAGCCTGGAAGCAAGCAGGGTGTGGACGTGGATTCATGGCCCTATTCAGATGAGGTTTAGAAGCAAGCGAACCTTTAGTTAAAACAATAGTTAAAACAAAGAAACATGCACTTGATCACTGATAGAAAAAGGAAGCCCACATTCTTAGCTCTAAAATAAACCATTTATGGTAACTGGAATAATTTATACTTACTTATTGAAGGTTCTGAATCTCTGAATACCATGAGAAATCATTCCAAGATCTATTAGTGATGTCTGTTAGTATTAGTGATGTGGGATATAAGTACAGAACTGGTGTGCTATGTGTGCTGGGTTTGATGATCCTGACTGAATGTCTCCACACTCTTTTCCCAATCTACTATTTTAAAGGTTATTTCCCTTTCCTTTTCTGTACTTTCTCTCTTTTCTCCTCAAACTGGTGCTATAATTTAAAGAAAAGAGCAATGAATGGAACTGCTTCTATATACATAAGCCTGGGGCACAGAGCAACTGAGTTACTGTAGACCTTGTCATGCGGAGTCTGCTATGGCTCCAGATCTCTGGTTAAAGGTCCGTTGGGGCCATGTGTCAGCCACAATCCACTTCCTGCTCTTCCCTGGACACTCCCATTTTTCCTGTTGTTTGCTTTGTTTCTTCTCCCTATTCCCTTGGTTGGAGTCTTGCACATTTTTTCAAGATCCTAGAGGTCCACTTTCCCCTCCTACCACCTTTTAGCTGGATGTATTATGAGTAACAAAAATAGTGGTTTTGTTTTTTTTTTTAAAAAAACTCCTATCTTGGCTTTTAGTATTACTCATTTGAATATGGCCATAGAAGCCTCTTGGGTAAGTCTGTGCTTAATAATGAGGAAGTGAGATCCACCTAGTCTATTCTAGCAAGTATGGGAATACATTTAAACATCGATACTTTTTGTTTTCAGGGGGTTGTCACCCTCCTATGTGCATTTCTTATCATCTTTCTGGCCATATCTTGTTTCTGTATGGTTGAGTGTTAGTCCCACTGACTTCAGAGTTTCTGCAATAAGTTAGTTTAAGTTATGCAAGTGCATAAAACAGTACCTAGAGCAGAGTATGTGCTCATTAAATATTGCTTATTGCTTTATGGTTATAGTCTTTGCATAATCAGGATAGTAGCATTTCTCTTCCTTGGCTCCATGTCCAGACTACTGCCCCAGGGGAGGCCTGCATCTGCTTTTCACTAAGATGGGCTAAGAAGTGAACCTTCTGACTCTCGGCCGTATTCTGAGCATATGAAATGAGGATCGGTCATGGCTTTGTTCAGTCTGAGAACATTCACTCTTGTCCCACCTGCTTGCAGGAGCTTGAACTCAACCCGCGTAGCTCACTCACATTTCCCATCCCTGGCTGGGGGAAGAGATTGACTTTTAATAGTTTTGACAGGGCCTGCTCTTCATAGTTCAGTGAGATCATTCAGAAACTGGCTTCTCTGGCAGAGTGAGTGAGGTAACATTGCTGAAAGGCAAGAGAAAGCCAGAGTAGCTGCAGCCTGGGTCCTCCCAGCGTTCGTGTCTTGGCCTGTTCCAGCATGTGCCAGATGCTCAATAACAGAATAGTCTATGCTGAAGAAATGGAGTGGTCCAGGAACTTGCTCCTGAGAGACTGCATGTTAGGATACAGGTCCTTGGTTACCATTACTATATGAATACAGAACCTGATCTTGTACATTGAAGCCTCCATCTGACCAGGAGTGTGCTCCACACACCTTTTATGTTTATGCTTTTGGATTCCTTGCTTCTCTTTTGACTTTTCAAATTGCTGGACCAGATAGAGTCCTGTACTTACCATCTCTCTGACCATTGGGGATTCACCTTATAAAATCACATATTAGCTTTTCTCATCTTTCACACTGGTGTTCTGGGCTTCAGCTTGTATCCTCTGGTCCCCAGTAATCTCTTTGAACTCCCAAAACTTCGAGGTACTCTTGATTTAGCCATCTTCCCTTATGCAGCTTCTAAAACTGGGCTGTTAGGTTTCTCTGTCTCCTCCCCTCACTGCAAAGTGAGCTGCAGGCACTTAGGATCTGTGCCATTTGCTCAGGTTGTAATTGAAGCTCTGCTCAAAAAGATGTGCAGAACGTGAATGAATGAAAAAAAATGAGTTGATGATCGAGTGAATGTCAAATCAGGGATAGATGGCCATTTCTGTTGATCTCAAATTTAATGAGCTTACTCAAGCATGAGAGGGGGAGGAGGTTTCAAATATTGCTTTACAGTAGCACTTTTTTGAGAGTGGAGTTATCTCTATTTTTAGAACAGATAAAATTCTCCTTTACTGGTGATGAGAAGGACGAAGAGTATCTGTGTCACTCTGCCCTTCTTCCTTTTGGGGTTGTTGAGGCTCCTTGGCAGAATTTGAAAACTATTGTCCTTAAAAAGATAGTACTATTCTGAAAAGAATTAAAAAGGCAGATCACGGCATAGCTGGTTCCCTATTCCCTTGCTGCCTGCAGCTGGTAGCCTTTGTTACATATGCACACTGGGCTAATTGACCTATAGTTTTGTTACAGCAAGCTTTTATCACCAAGGTGATCTTATGTGGTACACACATGCTCATTTTTATTTTGGAGAGGAGGCAATGGAAGCTTAGAGAGTTAGGTAACTTATCAAAGGTCCTGTGACTATGGAGTCAATCCTTAGGTTACCTGCTGAGCCCAGAGCAGTTGCACAGAACCCAGCAGGAGAGGTCTGCTAGCAGGAGCAGCTGCTATTCACAGTGGGTTGTGATGCTGGCTGCACTAAGACTGTCCCAGGTGTTATTGTTATTGGTTGATTCAACCCTTATAATACCCCAGAGACTAGGACAATGCCACATGTACCACCTTGGCAAACCATTTGCTGTCAATAAGAGGGTCAAATAAGGAAATCAACTAACCAACCAACTAACCAACCAACCAACCAACCAACCAACCAACCAACCAACACTAACAAACTCAAGAAATAAAAAAAACAAAACAGCATTATCACCACTAACACCACCACCACAAACCTGGTCTAATGTTTTCCTTTTTAAAAGTTACTTAGGGCTAATGGTCATAATTAGACTTGGCTTCCTCAGCAGGATAAAATAAGTGGAGCAATTGTTTTGGAAACAGAAGATGGGAATGTCTCCTGTCAAGCTGAGTACATCAAAGGGCCTATCCCTGTGTCATAGAAATGGCTTATGAACATTCCTCTAGATCAGTGGTTCTCAACCTTCCCAATGTTGTGATCCTCTAATGTGGTGGTGATGCCCAACCATAAAATTACTTCATTGGTACTTTATAACTGTAACTTTGCTACCATTAGGAATCCTAATGAAATATATAATATGTAGGCTATCTAATATGTGACCCCAAAGGAGTCACAACCCACAGATTGAGTTGTGAGTCACAACCCACAACCCTAAGATGGAGTGATGAATTAGGATAAGGATTTACTTTGCCTCACGGTTTTTTTTTTGAGGGGGGGGGTCCAGTCTGTTATGGTCAGGGAGGCATGGAAAGGGTCATGGCTGTAGGAGTGTGGGGCAATCATTGGCTCCTCACTATGTGAACAATCTAGAAGCCAGGTGTTCATGCTGGAACTAGAAGTGTATATGACTTTCAAAGGTCCACTCCTGGTGACATCATACTTCCCAAGACATGCTCTACTTCCTAAAGGGTCTATAGACAAGGTTGTGCTACATGTTAGGGACCAAGTGTCCAAAAAGTGAACCTGTAGGAGAACACTTTGGATTCAAACCATAACGTTCTGTTTGTACCACTCTGTGTCCCCATCTCCCACTAGCTCCTACTTAGCCTTTAATTTTAGCTTAGTATTATTAACTATCATCTTACTGATAGCCCATCTTCGTAGAGCACATATTCACAGGCTGGATGCTAAGAGCTTCAAATGGAGTGTCTGTTTGATCTTTTCAGGATCTCTAGCTGTTAGTGCAACTGTTACTAGCATTCCTATCAAGGGCAGCGCCAAGACTCTACTGTACAAAACCAGATGGAGTCCTTCCTTCATCCCTGTGATGCATGCTTTTCGTTTACCTTGGGTTAAGTGTCACTTCTCTGTACTTTCACAACACAGAACTTTCTTTAGGACAGTCTTGTTTATTTGTTCTCTTTCTTTCTGGAGTCTAAGATCAATGCATCTAATATCTCTTGCATGGCTTACTACTCATATAGATATTGTTCTTATCATAGACACTCAATAGATGTCGATTGAGTTGATGATTCAGGTACGTAAGCATTGAAGAGTTATCAAAGCTCCCTAATCCTAGCTCTGTGCTTGGCTCCCGTGGTTAGACTCCATTAGCATTGGCTCAGGAACTGAACTGTTTCACCTTCATGAGCTTTTCTTTTTTTCTTTACTAATTTATTTATTCACTTTACATCATGATTGCAGCCCCCTCCCTGCTCTCCTTTGAGTCTTACCCTTACAAATCCCTCCCCTACTATTCCCTCCCCTTAAGAGTATGCAGAGGCTGGGCCTAGGCTTCCCTACACATTTGTAGCAGATGTGCAGCTTGGTCTTCATGTGGGTCTCCTAACAATTGGAACAGATGCTGTCTCTGACTCTGTCACCTGCCATTGGATCCCCTTCCCCTAACTGGACTACCTGGTTGTGTCTCAGTGGGAGAGGATATCCTTCACTAGCTTTGAATCTGCCTTCTAGGCCTTTGCTGGTGAGATTTTCTCCACACAAATGTCTCTCCTTTCTTTGTCCTGCCATTTCACACTCTTCTTTTTTCACATTAGAGTCTGTTGACTCCCCAATGTTACTTCTCTTGACTCTCTTCTACCTAAGGATGTTCTCTTAGAGTTTATGGCACCAGTCTGTGTTGTTCCTTGAGATCTGTTTCCTCCCAACTTTAAGGAGATGGAAAAAGACTACTTTGCAAGTGGGAAGGAACCTTTTGATTTAGACCAGTGAGGTGAGCTTTATGAATAAACTCAGGAAGTGTCCTTAAAAGGAGGAGGCATCTATTTCTTCTTACTTTTCGTTTACTCTATGGCCAATGGTGTCGGTTGGAGCTTTAGCAAGGCACTGAATGCCCTGCGAAACTCAATAGTAGAAGCCCAGGTCTCAGACAAGTTTATGTTGCTCCTTTACCACTCCTAGACTAGGTATGATTGTTTTTATGTGTGTCCAAAAGGAAATATACATACACGTTTCTTAAGTTTTCTGTTACATGAAGCCAGTCTCCATCTTGTCTGATAGCTTGGCCCAAGGGAGACTCCACACATGTTGACAATTCTTAAGAACTGGGTGGCACTGGTGACATGGCTCAGAGGGTAAATGAACCTCCAGGTAACTTGAGCTCAATTCCTGGTATTCGTGCGGGGGTGGATAAAGAGAGCCCTCTCTACCAAGTTATGCTTTCTACACATTTTCCTACTCAACCCACACTAGTTACAATAATAAACTTAGTTTTCAAAACTTAAAAAAAGGCACTGGGTGGTGACTCCAAGGTGACAGGTGCCTGGTTGGGACAAAGCCACCGTGAGCTAAATGATACTTAACCAATAACTGCTACCAGCATTTAAAAGATTGACAAATGCCTATACTCACGTGCTAGACACTAGATGCGATGTGAAGTGACTGGATATCCATGGTAAAGTTACATCACCTTTCTGGGCCTCATTTTCTCCCTTGGGATGGCTGTTGAGTAGATGAAGCTAGACCACAACTCTTACAAAATTACCTGATATCACTGATCTAGCCTCCAAGACAAGAATGGCTAAAGCGAGAGAAATGGACCCAAACAGAACATCATTGAGTGGAGAAACTTCTCAGACTTCCTTCCAGGACCTTTCAGTGCCCTGTTCTCTGTCCTCACCTACATTTTCTGTCTGACTCTTCTTTCAGTCTTGTCAGTCCATATGAGGGGAAGCTGGGGAATTTTAGCTGGAACAAATTTAGTTCTGACCCTGTGCTTCAATCTTTAGTGCCTCTGTGATCTTAAAGTCTGATCTTGCTTTCCTGGTCAGCTTTCAGTTTCATCTCAGTCCAACCCAATAAAAAAGCCCCAGTCCTAAAATTGTCTTCTTCTTCCCAACAAAGGCAAAGCTGTTAGGGTCACCAGAGTGTTTGCAAGTGTCTCCTCTATACAGACCTGTCATGCAAGGCCTTTACTTATAGATTTTTATTGAGACAGGGTCTCACTATGTAGCCTTGGCTAGCTTTGAACTCATAGAGGGTAGCCAGCCTCTGCTTTTTGAGTGCTGGGATTAAAGACGTGTATTACCATGCCTGACCTAAGATCTTTGCTTTTCAAAGGTCTTTTGACCTTTACTTCATCTAACCTGACTTTGTAAGTGTGTGTGTATGTGTGTGTGAGTATGTATGAGTGTGTGTGAGTTTGTGTGTGTATGTTAGTGAGTGTGTGACTGTGTGTTTGAGTATGTATGAGTATGTGTAACTGTGTATGTGAATGTGTATGTGAATGTGTATGTGAGTGTGTGTGTATGTATATGTGTGACTATGTATGTGTATATATGTGTGTGCTTTTTTGTATATGCATCAATGTGTATGTGTGTGTGCATGTATGTATATGCACTTGTATGTGTTACTGTATGTGTGTGCATGCATTTGTGTATGTGTGAGTGTATATGTTTGTGTATGCGTATATGTGTATGTATGTGAGCATATGTATGTATATGTATGAATGCATGTATGTGTATGTGTGTGTGTTTGTATGAATGTGTATGAGTGTGTATGTACATGTGCATATATGTGTGTGAGTGAGTGTATATGTGAGTGTACATGAGTTTGTGAGTGTGTATATATGTGAATGTGTAAGTGTGTATATGTTATTAGTGTATAGGTGAGCATGAATGTATACATATATGTGTAATGTATGTGTGTGTATGTGTGCATATGTACATGTTTTAGTGTGCATATATGTGTGTGATTGTATGTGCTATGTGTATGTATGTATATATGTTGTGAGAGTATGTGTATATGTGTATATGTTAGTGTGTGTGTGGTTGCGTTATGTACATGTATGTATATGTATGTATATGTGTGTGAGTGTGTGTGTATGTGTGTGTGTGTGTGTGAGAGAGAGAGAGAGAGAGAGAGAGAGAGAGAGAGAGAGAGAGAGAG
>JADRCC010134044.1:0-14386 GCA_019843855.1 Hylomyscus alleni
AAAAAAAAAAAAATAAAAAAAAAAAAAAAAAAAAAAAAAAGATGGCTCTGTGGTTAAAGCTCTTCCTACCCTTTCTTAGGACAGAGTTCAGTTCCTAACATCCATATCACGCAGCTAACAACTAACTATAACTCTAGCTCCAAGGGACCTGGCACCTTCTTCTGGACTCTGGGCATGGCACATGCACACAGGAAATTTACTGGTATTCTTAGCCTTAGTATAAACTCAAGACGGGCTTGTAATGCATTCCCTACAGAGACCCAGACCTACTGACACCTTCCTATTAGATATTCCAGTGCCCTCATTTCACAAGGACCCTGTACAACTTAAAATAGACTCCATGATCTTTTTTTCCTCTTTGTTTTTTTGAGACAGGTTTCATTGTGTAGCCCTGGCTGTCCTGGAACCTGCTGTGTAATCTAGGCTGGCCTCCAACTCAAGAGATCTGCCTGCCTCTGCCACCAGAGTGCTGGGATTGAAAGCATGTGCCACCACTGCCTAGCTGACTCAGTGATTTCCTAAAAGATCTATGACAAAGTGTATCATGGAAGAGATCATTCTACAAAAAGGTCTGCATCAGCACAGCCTCCTCCTCAACACTCTCCCTCCAAAACCTAGCCTTACTTCACTGACCTCACATTCCATCAGGCGGAGCAGCCCTACAGATCCACTGGCATTGGCCAAGCCTAAAAGCACATGGCCAGATACTGGGATATGGCACCTGTGGGAGAACGGAAGAACTTCATGAATCCCAATGACTTACTGTATTCCATTTCCAAAACCAAACTAGAGCCAACTGTTGTCTCCAAACGAAGGCTTTTCAGGTTATCAAACTAGAAGTCAGGTTGCTCCCCAGACTAATCCTTACTCTGGGGCTGGGAAACTGACCAGGGAAATGCCAAGTACAGGGTCTTCTACCTCCCAAGGACAAAAAATGACAGAACTCGGAGTTCAGTTGTTCACTGTATCACTGAAGGCCCCTAGGACATCAGGCTTTTAGACCAGGAAGGGTTACCCAAATCCTACCATTTCATGTCCAGAACAGCAGAAGAATCCCTTCTTTGGACCTCAAGCAGAGGTTTAGCCGTGTTGTCCTCATTGAAGCTGAACAGGTAGAGACGTCCTAAACGAACTTGAGGCTCACTGCCATCCAGTGCAGGCTACAGAATATACATATTCTCTGATTATCTCATATGCTGAGATAACAAAGGATGGGAAACCAACCTAACTGGAGCAAAAAGGAGGCCCAAAGCAGAAAATAGCTTCTAAGGTGGATACTTTCAATTTCTGAGAAAAATATCTTTTCCTGCCAAGTGTTCAATGAACAAGGGAGCTCTCCCGGACTCAATACAGTCAGGACAGTCCTGACCTACGTGCAGGTACATGGCCGCAATTCTACTCTTAAGGGGTTGTTTTGGATGCTCAGGAAACCTTCTAGAAAGGCACGGCCACGAAAGGTCCACTTTACCCTTCCCATTAGTTCTCGCAGTTCTAGGCTTTTAAGGTTAGCAGTCCCTCTTCTCCTGCCCTGGCCTCGCCCTCCCAGCCATGCACCTGGTCCTTGGGCGCTTGCAGCTGGTAGGTTCCGCAGGCCAGCAGATGCTGGCAACCCTCTACTGGGCACCATTCCACCGAGTCGGCGGTAAGCTCAGTGTCCACTGCCTGCAGGGCTCGCAACGTCCCCGCGCGGCTGCCCGCCATTGAACCAAAACCAAAAGATGCATGCGCGATACACCCTCTCCATTTCCCTCAGTCACTGCCGACCCTAGGAAGAGATTTCCGTCCGGAGACGCTGCGCACCCTACAGGCCGGAGGACCGCAGGAACACGATATACAGTCGCGCCAAGTGCGGGGAGCAAGAATCAATGATTTACCCAAAGTGGAAAAGAAACCTGACCTCAAAAAGATGTAGGAGCTTTCAAGAAAATTCCTGTATTGTAAATAACAGGCTTGGGGAGACCAGGTGTTTAGACCTTGTGGATCCAGCTATCTCTCAAAAATATATGTTGAACACAGCCCCAGTAACTCATGACCTTGGATATGTGATCTTTACAGAGACAAAATGCTGCTCCAGGTAAGCTCTGATCCAATAGTCTTCATGTAAAGGAAATTTTGGAAACATGCAGAGGACTTAATGTGTACCTTTGAAGTCTGAGACAATGAATGCATTAAGTGAGCCCAGAATGCTCAGACGGACCTGCAGCACCCTTTCCCCCAGCACTTGCAGTAGCTGTGGTAGCAAACACCTTGATTAAACCATGAGACAGAACCAACAGACAATAATCTCTTGTTTTAGTCCATCCAGTTTTTGGCACTTAGTTACAGCAGCTCCAGGAAGCAAATTCACAGGACACCTGGGTATCCAGCCCTGGAACTGAAGCAGGAATATGGCTATGTAGCCTAGCTTGCAGGCCAGTTAGCAGCTGAAGCAGAGGTGGCACCTAAGGAATTCTGAAGACCCCAATCCCTCCAGCACTAGATTGTCCCAAGGCCAAGTAGCCCAACACACTACACAAGACAGGATCCCATCTTTGAACCACCAGAACATTCATAGAAGAGCCTAAACAGTTACAAAGAACAAGAGGCAGGAATAATCAGAAGGGAGAATGGGATGGTAACAAATATGGGGAGTAAACATCAACAAATTGGTCTGATAGAGCCCATCTCACTGGACAGCAACAGCTGTGCTAGAAGTGTAGACTTGATGGGAAAAACCCACAGGAAGGCCCAATGTATACTATAACCTTTACCAGCAGTGCCTTGAGGTCAGCTGTCCAACCCTGTGTGCTAGGTAGAATTTTCTGATGCAAAGCTGACAGAACCCTCTGCTGGTGAGGGGACAATAGGATAAAGTGCTAACCTGGCCATTCAGATACAAATATCACTGCAAGCTTGTAGTCTAGATGGCTCATTCCAAGAAACAACCACATAGGATCCCTTTACAACAGTCCTGACCTCCTATTAGTAGTTATCCAAGTGGAGACATTGAAGGCATGAGTCAGCTGCTGCCTGTAGCAATAGTTTACAATATATACATCTCTCTCCCCTTCCCAATATCAGATCAATGTTCAACCTGGGGTCTGAGTAGGGAGCCCAAAAACTACAACCTTCAGAACACAACAGGGGAAATTTCTTGATATAGGTCTGATATAGGCAATTCTCCAAACAAACACTCAAGTGATGCCATCTTGAGTTTCAGCCATCTTCCCTTCTACATCACTGTGTACCATAAAAGGAAAAACAGCCATAGAAGCTAGACTCACAAGCCTAAGACTAAGGGTTGTGCTGAGCTAGACAGCATTGAGCTCACAGAAAATCAAGAATGTGATAGCTGGGCACTGGTGGCACATGCCTTTAATCCCAGCACTTTGGAGGCAGAAGCAGGGGGATTTCTGAGTTTGAAGCCAGCCTGATCTACAGAGTGAGTTCCAGGACAGCCAGGGTTACACAGAGAAACCCTGTCTTGAAAAGCCAAAAGAAAAAGAGAGAGAGAATGCAATAGATATGCTGCAATAGGGAAGAGTTTAACAGGGACCTGCAGACCAACCAGGCCAGAAAGCTGCCTAGGTCAGCAGTCAGGTAGAAAGCTTGAACGAGAGGCCATACCCTGAGATAGGTAAGATTCCAGCCATACAGGTGAATTAATCTCTGCAGTGATCAAGATGCCAGTAGCCCTCAAACATGTGGATTCCCCAAAGAAGTTATCTTGGGGACCACAGCTCAGCAGTGAATGAAGCCTCACTTTGGCTGTCTAGCCCCGATCCCCTCCAACCCACAACTGCGACAGGGGTATCAGCTTACTACTGGCTCCAAGGGTCTCTGTGCTTGAAAGTGGTAATTTATGAACATAGGGATATAGAGTACTTTGCTGGCTAGTTTTATGTCAACTTAAAACAAACAAGTCATTTTAGGAGAGGACAATTATAAAAATGGCCCCACTACACTGGCTTGTGGGTCTGTCCTGTTTTTTCTTAAGTATTGATTTGGGAGAGCCTAGCTCATTTTGGGCAATGCCACCCCTGGGCTAGCAATCCTGGGCGCTACAAGAAGCTAGGCTGAGCAAGAAATAAAGAACAGTAAGCAGCAGTCCTCCATGCCCCCTGGATCAGCTCTAGTCCTGATATCCTTCAGTGGACTGTGGTATAAAACTGTAAGCTGAAATAATCCCTCCCAGGTTGCTTTTGCTCATGTTTTATCACAGCAATAGTAGTCAACCTACTGGAACACTCCAGAACACCTACTACCAGAAAGAACAGAGCCTTGCACTCCTTGCTAATACACTTTGCCCCTCAGAGGCCAAGCTGGAGTGATGGCAGGTCCTCCCAGTCCATTCATTAAAACCAGTTTCATTATTAGTTCCTTTCAAAAAATGATGAACCAGGTATGTTAATCCCGCACTCAGGAGGCAGAGGCAGGTGGATCTGTGAGTTCAAGGCCAATCTGGTTTACATACGAAGTTCCAGGAAAGACCCTGTCTCAAAAAGAGAAAAAAAGGCTAGACAACAGAGATTTGAGGAGCAGAGACTGGCCACGAGGATGATTCTACCCCTTTACTCTGCCTGTTTAGACAAGACTCTGTGCAAGCCTCTCAGTGGGACCCCCCCCCACTGTCCAGGAGAGAAGCTCAACTACACGACAGTCTCTAGCTGAGTGGTGACTGTTTACCATTTGAGGAATACAACAAATGATTCTATTTGAAGTTGCTAACCCTCCCCTTGCCTCCCCCCCAAAAAAACTGTACATGAGTTTACAAACATATTAACATATAAATAATGAGAAAGGTCCTAGGGAGCCTCCCCGTTGTCTCTGCTGGAGGTGAAAACTGAAGGGGCACTGTCCCCACAGGCTGCTTGTTGCTGTGAGGTCTTATGGCAGCTGCTCTGGATCCATTGCTGGCTTCTTTGGCACCTCCAGGTTCAACTGACAGTCTGTCTTTCACTGTGCTCATGACGAGCTGGAAACTTTGAACCTGCAGCAGTGGCAGCTCTTCAGCCCGTCATCGCTCTGGCTCAAGCTCATGCTGGAAGGGACGCTTCCTCTCCCGACAGTGCTTCTTGTGGGCAGGCCAGTCCTTCTGCTGGCACTGAGAGCCACAGTATCGAGCCACCTGGCAACGCCCACAGATGTTGAACTCTCGAAGCTGAAACAGAGAACACTATGGCTTTAATATTACACTAATGAAACGTATGAAAACTATTATCTCAGCATCTGAAAGAAGTCAATATAACCCTATGTGGGAATGAATTTCAGTGTATGGTCCTCTTGGAAGGCTCTGGATTGAAGCCCCAGCACTTGGTTCTCTCTAAAAAAAAGGCAGACATGTTGGTTCCTGTAATCCCTGCACAAGGATGTCTGATGTAGGATTGTGGTGATATCTGACTCAATCTAATGTATACACACACACACACACACACACACAAACACACACACATTTATTTCTAGGCCAGGCTGGTTTACAGATTAAGATCAAGAGAAACTATGGCTGAAGGGTTTAGATACTGTCTGGAAAGAAACAACAGAAAAGGAAGAGCCACCTTAATGACTGACCCAATGCTACCCAAGAATCTACAGGGGCAAGCTATCCTATCACATCCAGACTGTTGAGCAGTAGTGGCCAGTGTAGCATACTATACCTGCTTTTCAATCACCGTACAAGGAGGATAATGACACTCATAGTAGGTACAGGAATTTTCTTCCTCTTCCACAACATCCCCATTGGCATTATAGTACCGGGTCACATTCAAGACAGGGAATTGTTCTTCTATAGGGTCTGTGGGAAGCTGCTGGATTGCAAGCCAGTATAAGCTTTGCTCCCTGAAAGAAAGCAGAGGCCTCAGTGCACTCTGGCCTGACCAGGTCAGCACAAAGAGAGAGGACATGACACCAAGACAAGTAAGCTCTGCCCAGTTCTAAGAACTGAAGTTTTGATTGCCAATCACCACTACATGTACTGACCACTCTATATTAAAAACTTTAAATCCGACGGGTGGTGGTGGCACATGCCTTTAATCCCAGCACTTGGGAGGCAGAGGCAGGCGGATTTCTGAGTTCGAGGCCAATCTGGTCTACAGAGTGAGTTCCAGGACAGCCAGGGCTATACAGAGAAACCCTGTCTCGAAAAAACAAACCAAAACAAAAAAACCCTTTAAATCCTAGGGGATAGGGAAACAAGCAGGATTGAGGTGCATGATGTGAAACTCACAGTATCAATAGTTAAAAGAACAAAACAAAATAACTTTCTAAAATCCTAATCAGGTGTGATAGGGCACATACCTTTGACCCCAGCACTGGAGAGCAAAGGCAGGTAGATCTGAGTTCGAGGCCAGCCTGGTCAACATAGTTCCAGAACAGCCAAAGCTATATAATACCTTCCCTCCCCCCACAACCCCCCTAATTTTTTGAATCCTGTCTTGCAGTAAGGCACATAGCATCATGGCATCAAGTTTGGTAAGCTTGGCTACCTGATGTTACCAGTAGGACCTTTAGTCTGCCCTTTACCCTAAGAAGTATGAAGTACTAACTACTACTGTTAGCCTACTACTTGCCCTTTGAGGTTAGAGCTATCCCACCTTTCTTAAAAATCCCTCCTGAACAAGTGAGCCAGCCAGAAGTAACAATGTTTTGGTTGGTTTATTTTTCAAAACAGAATTTTTCTGCGTAGTTCTGGTTATCTTGAAACCAGGCTGCCTGAGATCCACCTGCTTCTGCATCTAAGAATGCTGGGATCAAAGGCATGTGCCATCATGACTGGCTGAAGCAACTGAATGCTGTAACTATAGTCCGAGACTCATACTGTGTGAAGAAGTTCCTGTTGCGATCTATAGGAGAAATGCCCCCAGACTCAGGTATTTTAACGCTTGGTTCCCAGTTAGTAGCACTGGGTGGAGGATTAGGAAGTATACACTAGCTGGAGAACATCACTAGGGGCAGGCTAAAGTCTTGGGGTACTTACACTTTGTACTCTCTGCTTAATTGTTTACTCTGGCTGTCATGTTTCTGGCTTGCTCCATGCTTCCTGGTCATTGCAGATTACTGCCCATCTCGAGCTATATCCTAAATAAACTTTCTTCCTTAAGTTGCTTTTTGCTATGATGTCTTAGCACAACCACAGAAAAATAACTAATATAGAAATTAGTAACAGAGAGGACATTGCTGTGATTTGGCCAGATTGTTTTGGGGAGAATTGTGGAAGTGCTTGGAACTTTGGGCTAGAAAAGCCATTGAGTGCTACAAGCTTAATGGGCTATTCTAGGAAAGCTTAAAAGTTAAGTGGTGAGGGCTAGAGAGATGGCTCAGTGGTTAAGAGCACTGACTGCTCTTCCAGAGCTCCTGAGTTCAATTCCACATGGTTCATGCAGAGTTCATTCCAGCAACCACATGGCGACTCACAACCATCTGTAATGGGATCTGATGCCCTCTTCTGGTGTGTCTGAAGACAGCTACAGTGTACTTACATATATATATATATAATATATAGATAAAATCTTTAAAAAAACAAGTGTTGAGAGAAATGCAGAGGACAGAGGCCTAGCTTGGGAAGCTTTGAGTTTCTCAAAGATTCTATTGAGAGATGCTTCTGTGATATATCTCAATTAAGGATCTGTGGTTTCTGGCCTGGTGGGGCTGAAGAATCAGCTGTGATTAACAGAAGACCAGCATCACTGAAGTGAAATCTATGGGAAATACTTTCTCTCATTTAGCACAAAGTAGTGGTCCAGAAGGGGTTAAGGATTCACGCATCTCAATCTGAGAGCCAAACTTGGTAATGTGTAAAAGTCTCTCCACAGTAATGGTTTTTGGCAGCAACTCAGTTCAAAATCTCACCAAATTGGAAATGTCAGGATTGTGGTGGGATAAGCACCAAGGACCGCTGCATGTGTGGAACAGACCTAGCCTGAGTTGTGGTATGCTCTGGATGGCAGAGCTGCCAAACCCTATATAGAATTAGCCTTGGATGTTCAACACTGAGTTACTGATACTGTTAAATTTTGGCTTTATACTGTGATAACAGTATCAGATCCTGGAGATAAAAAATGGGGTATGGCTTAAAGTGTTGTGTCTATGTTCAAGTTAACAAAGATCAATTGTGCTGGTTACCTTTCGTCTACTTGACAAAAACTAGTCACTTAGACTAAACTTGCTGGGCAGTGGTGGTGCACGCCTTTATCTCAGCACTTGGGAGGCAGAGGCAGGTGGATTTCTGAGTTTGAGGCCAGCCTGGTCTACGGAGTGAGTTCCAGGACATCCAGGACTATACAGAGAAACCCTGTCTCGAAAAACCAAAACCAAAACCAAACAAAAAACTTGTACTTAAACTTCCAGGAGACCTCGGAGGAGGCCTAGGAGCAGGGCAATGATACCCATGTGGCTTGGGACAATAAGCTCAAATTTCTCTAACCATTCAATTCCTACTGATCCCTCCAGCTCTTCTTCAGGGCTTCATGAAGTTCACTGTGTTGAGTTAGGAGGAACATGGCCTCCAGAATAGAAAAACTTGTGCAATGCTGTTTTCAGGACCACAGGGAACTGGGAAGTCAAGAAGTCACATCTCTAAGTTATTTTGTCCTACTATTTCCTCTACTTAGAGAAAGCTGTTCAGCAAAGGAACGGGACTGAGACCCACCCTGTCTCAGTGTGGTATTGGGGCATGGTCTCATTCCATCACATTAGCTAAAATATTTTTTTTTTTTTTTTTAAAGGGGAGATACTCTTTCTTCTGCCTGGATAGTTTTGTTTTGTTTTCTTTAAGATTTATTTATTTATTATATGTGGGTACACTGTAGCTGTCCTCAGACACTCCAGAAGAGGGCATCAGATCTCATTATGGATGGTTGTGAGCCACCATGTGGTTGCTGGGATTTGAACTCTGGACCTTCGGGAGCATTCAGCGCTCTTAACTGCTGAGCCATCTCTCCAGCCCAGCTAAAATATTCTTAGAGTCCACTACCACAAGGTCAATCCCAAAAATTAATCATAAAAATTCTTCTAGCTAAGCATGGAGGTATATATGCATCTTTAATCCTAGCACAGGGGAAGCAGGAGGAGGAGGATTGTTGTGATTTCAAGGTCTGGTATATATAGTGAGTCCCAAAACAGCAAGGGCTATATAGAGAGACCCTGTTTCCAAAACAAAATATAAACGAAAAATTCTTCCCTTTCTCATGAAGAAAATATCTCACATACAGGCAATGGTGGGTCGGATATCAAGGTCCCAAAGCACTCATAGTAAAAGCACAAAATAGGAACACAGAAACATGGGGTGGCCCTTCAAGTATCAGGTGCTGGCCAGAAGACCCACCTTTGTTTGCTGGAAGTCTCTTCAGCTTTGGGTCGCCAGCCCCATGGTACCAGCTGCAGGTTGTCCAGGCGATTGTCCACAGTCACAGCATTGAGATGTACCACCTGAAACCCGGGTGCCACACCTCCCCTGTGTCGTTCCCTAGGGAAAGACATTTTTTTTTCTTGAGGGCAAGACCCTCAAGCACTTCTATTCAAGCATCAATGTCCAGCCACACAGAAATACCAGTCATCTGGTCAGAACTAGGCCCATATCCTGAAGTGACATACCATGAGGAAGCCAAGCACATCATCAGTCTGTGGCCAACACAGACAGGGAACTTGCCTCAGAGGGCGATGGAGAGGACCCCCAAACCAACATAATCATCTACAGGTAAGTTTCCCATCTGGATGATAACAACATTTCAAATTCCACCTTACCCATCTAGGATCAATGACCCTGTTTCTAAGGATGTAACTATGACTCACCAGAAGGATCCACAGGTCTCGTCTCATCAAAATCCCACTAGTTGTTTAAAGTGATATGCACATTAGTCATTTCTTTGGGTTAGTGGCAAAGGTTACCAACTCCCAGACTTAGAGAAGATAAGTGAGTCTGACTCCACTGGGTAGAATGCTCTCTAGCCTTTAGGCATACTGTGCATATCACAGCTCACATGGGGCTTCGGTGGGGAGACTTAACAGTTGGAAATGCTCACCATAGCAGCTCATGCAGAAGCCTGCCCGAGCCCCTTCCTCGGTTTTTGTCAAAGGCATATGCAAATATCTTAGCACCATTTCCATCAGCATCTACTTCCATTCGAGCCTGAGAAGAAGCATAAAGCAGAGTGCATCTGTTGGAAAGCCTTTAACTCTTAGCACATTTCAAATCCAGCTAAGAAAATTGCCAGAGGTACAGATATACTGCTCCTAGGACCCCAAAAGGACAGGGGCACACCCTGATGAACAACTTGCAAAATATTGTGCACACCAAGAAGTAAATTTTCCTACTCTTAAAATAGTCCAGAATGGACAATGGGGAGCTAGAGATGCTCAGCAGTTAAGAGAGCTGACTGCTCTTTCAGAGGACCCTGGGCTTGATTCTCTACAGTCATATGGTAGTTCACAATCATCTGTGACTTATGCACAGATATTCAGGTAAACATTAATACACATTAATTAATTAAGCCCATGGGAAAAAAATAATTGAGGGGAAAAATGCCCATGTTGGCTGTGATAGTCCACATCTGTAATCTTAGCACTCAGGTAATAGAGACAGGGAGGTTTGAGTATTCACAGCTGGCTTGGGGGAGCAAGACCTTCCATCCACCAGGTCACCATCCAGAAAGATGGTATTTCTTTACCAAGAACAATGAGAGCAGGATGGCCTCCCAGGTTAAAGTGCAAAGGCTAGAGTATAGCTACATCCAAAAGTGTGTCCATTTGATTTAACAGACACGTAATCATAAACACAACAAAGCAGTGAGCTTTCAAAGACTAGTAATCAGGGTGAAGGAGATCACAATGGGCTCTACTAGCCAACAGTGTCCAGGTTATCACAACCTGCTTTGGAGTTAAATACCATAAACATCAGTGGGTATCCTCTTGTTCTCCCAGAACAAGGAAGGAAACTCCTTTTTCAATCTTCTTGGACAACAAACAGTAATGCTTACCTCAAAGGAGTAGCTCTCCACCAGTGGTATGTCCTGCTCATCTATCAGTGTATATTTGGTCTGAAAATAAACGATGTTTCAAAAATTACATGAGACCCATCTACAAAACAGTAACAACATAACTTGCAACAGCAGGAATCTGTAATACTGCCCAACTCGAAAGAAAGGAACCACATCTTAAGTAGGGCCTTGCTCAGACACAATTGGCACAGCCTACATTAAAGTAGGCTGTGCAAGCTGGGCATGGTGGTATACACCTTTAATCCCAACACTCAACGGTAGTGGCAGACAGAACTCTGTGAGTTCCAGAACAGCCAGGACCACATAGTGAGATCCTGCCTCAAAAAAAGAAAAAAAAAGTAAAAAGAACGTCGGTCCAGTATGTTAAAAGCAAAACATGACCACATGTACCAGTGTGCGTAATTAGGCTTCAGAGCCCATCTACACCTGATAGACCCTCCCTGACAAATGGCACTGAGCTTTTAATGTACCCAGAAACTCAGTCAAACACAAGTCTAGTGGAGTAGAGGTAGGGAATGGGACTAAGACAGAATATCCAGGTTCCAAGTGTGATGTTTGTTCAGTAGGCTGGATATATTGCACGTGCTCACTGGATAGTCCTTCTTCACCAGATCTCAAATACTCCTAATAAAAGCTTTAATGGCCCAAGCTCCTGCAAACAATTCCTGAGTCAAAAGCCTCCCATCCCTCCCTCGTTAGAAATAGAAAGTTACAGCAGTCCTTTCCTGAGCTCAAGACAGGTTGCTTTTACTTTCCTGGAAGCTCTTTCTAGGATCTCAGTTACCTGCCTCTACTTTCTGTCCCTCTCTCCCACTAGCAGCCGCCGCCACTGGTGGAAGGAACAGACTTAAGGTCCACAGTTCCTGAACAGCACCAAGACACGAAGCTCAGCTTCAGCATGTGGTGGGTGGTGGCCCAGGCGAGGAGCACATGAGAGTCTCGGAGCCTACCAAGATCAGGGCCCTGGCTCGTGGTCTGTGCTCTAGGCAAGCCTGCGACTCAAGTGACCGAACGTGGCCAACCTTTGGTCAACGTTAAAACGCTCCGCCAAGGGGTACTGCGGGCCGACTGCTCCGCTCGCCTCAGAGCTTCGGGCCGAGAGCGTCACGGCGGGAGGCCGCCGCGTTTAAACCGTGCGGCCGCAGGTGCAGCCCGGCCGCCGGAGCCGCGGCAGGTGCCGAGGGAGGCACAGGATGAGCCCCGGGAACTGGTCCGCACCAGCCAGTCCCACAAGAGTCCTGAGGCCGAGGGGCGCGCCCCCGGCCGCGGGGAAGATTCCCGCGAGGAAGGCGGCGCCCGGACGAAGCAGGCCCGCGCAGCTGCTCGCCCTAAAGCCCCAGCCCGCGCAGGCCTCGCCGCCGCTCCTCACCGCTCACCTTCCCGGCCACCCGGCCGAGCCGCACGATCCCCAATTTAAAGTCGGTCATGGCCGGGCCTGCGCTCTCGGCAGGCGGAGCCGCTCCCTCGGGAGGCTCCGGATGGGACCGGGCCGTAGCGAGACCGCGGCACTCCGGGTCAGGCCGGGGCCCGGGTCAGGCCGGGCGGGCCGCGGGCGGACAAGGCTGGGCCGGGCTCGGGCCACCGCCGCCGCCTCGCGCCCGCCGGACCTGCCACGCGCCGCCGCCACCGAGCGCACCCCAGCGAGCGGAGCCGAGGGCGGGGCGCGACCGGGACACACCCCCCACCGGCGGCGGCCGGCCAATCGCGAGACGCGCCCTTCGCCGGTCGTGGCGCGCCGCGGCTAAGTGACCAATGCGAATTGGAAACAGACGCAGGCGCAATGAAAAAGAGCCAAGTGCGGGGGGAGGGGCGAGCCGGGGGCGGCGCCTGCGCGGCGACCGGCGCAACGTCAATTTCGCGGGAAGCTTTGTGCGCGCTGCGGCGGCAGCTGAGGCGCGGGAGTGAGCGCAGTGGGTCCCGGTTTCTTCCTGAGACTAGCTAGTTACGTTCGCGTCTCTGAGTTGTGTACAGCGTAGAACGTCTGTCCTTACCCAGTGGTTACCGGTTAGCAGGATGCTGTGTGAGTCGTTCAGGTCTCCATCAACCTGCCAGGCAGCGACGAGTGCTTCCTGGAACCCGTGCGCCTTAGGTCTCCTAGGAAGGATCAGACCTTCCGGAAGGAGCCGGAGGCTGGGGTGGATATCTGTCTCCAGAAAAGGGAGACCTCGTCTCGAATCCTGACTTAGCTGATAAGGCCTAGAGTTCGAGCCCAGGGCTAGGCTCTACCTGCTTCAAGGTGACCCCAGGCATCAGAGAATCTGCTAAACGTTTCTGCCTCTCATTGTTCCATTTTGGAATTATCAGAAGCAAAGGATTGTCGAGTGAAGCTAGAACTTCTCTCAGCCTTTGGTGCTTAACATTACTCCCAGGTGCTTTTCTGCTCAAACTCACCTGTTTCATTCATTACCCGCTTCAGACTTGTGATGGTTAAAAGGAAGCTTCTTAATAAGAGGTGGAATGCTTAGGATGATGCAAAATGCGTTCCTTGGTAATAAAACCATTTATTCATGTCTTATTGCATATTCCTCCAAAACAATTCAGCACGTCCCCATGACTTGAAAGGAGACCCCAGGATACACCTGTTAGATCAGAGAGGCTGCCTTTGTAGAGGGGATCAGCCACACCTCAAACCCTATTGTGTACCTCCCTTAAGCAGATGAATGAGTATGAGGGAGCCACAAGGTAGCGTTAGATTAGATCCTAAAGTATGGCTTTACAACCTATTTAGCAGCTTCACTAATCTGCTAAACTCAAAAGTACCTACCCTGTGAGCTCAGAAACTATTCCCTTTAAGGGGAGAAGACATAATAGATACAAATATTATAATTTTCTTTTATTCTTCACTTACTACTAGATCACTACCATATTCCAGCTTCCCTCGCTACAAATGACCCATTATTTTTTTTAGGTTACGTATATTAGTGTTTTGCCTGCATGTATGTATGTGTATCGTGTATGCAGTGCCCATGGAGACCAAAAGGAGATGTCAAGCCCCTGGAACAAGAGTTAGTGATTGTAAGCCTCCATATGGGTGCTGAGAACTGGGTCCAGGAGCAAGTGCTCTTAACCACTGAGTCAACTGTCCACTCTAGCTGGCATTATTAAAGGATCTCATCGCCTAAACTCTGTTTTAGTGAATCTTTCTACCCAATCTTTATTAGTGAGAACACCAGCTGGGAAACAGGCATGGTATTGCATGCTTTTAATCCCAGCACTGGGGAGGAGTAATCTGCATGTGGATCTTTGTGAGTTCCAGGACAGCCAGAGCTACAAAGCATGGACCTGTTTTGGGCGGGGGGATGGGGAGCAAAAATACCTAAGGATGAATAATTTCTTTTTTGTTCTTTTGTTTTGCCACCCCTTTGAGTCATGTCTCTTCCCCACCCCACCCTACTCCTCTTTTTTTTTTTTTTTTT
>JADRCC010134047.1:0-11704 GCA_019843855.1 Hylomyscus alleni
TTTTTTTGTTTTGGGGTTTTTTTTGAGATAGGGTCTCACTATGTTGCCCTGGCATTAGGAAAGATTTAAACTTGTCATTAGCCAGAATTCAGAGTGGGTGCATTAAAAACACCACAATAAACTACTCCAATAAAAAGTTAAATTACAGTAAATTACCTGTTCATTAAACAGGCCCCAAAATTCCTTTTAAAATGAGTAGCTTTCCCTTTAAATTCTTTCTCTATTTATATGTAATCATTTACAAAGACCATGTAAAGCATTAGAATTCTTCTACAATAACCCATAATGATAAAAATAAGTGGGTACGTCAGAATGAGGAGAATATAGTTTGAAGAGCACAATGAAGCCTGGAACAAAATGAAAGCTGTAACGTCTATTCACAGGGCAGCCATAAAGCTGGGCTCTAACTATGAGTGTTAACAATTCTAGGACGAAGGAAAAGTATGTGATCAATATTACAGAACAGGCACAGTGCTTTCAAAGATTAAAGCCATTAGTTTCAGAGGGGAAAAAAAATGTATTCCTGGTTGAAACCAGAGGAAAATTTCCTGTAAACTCTATATTGTGAGACATTGTATCAACTCCCCTCTGCCAGAAGGGATCTTGTAACAAAATCACCATTACAAAGGCATATATAGGAGGTTTGAAACAGTCTACCAGCTTCAGGATGCTGTGCTCTGTGCACTCAACTCCTGTGCAGATCTTACAACAACCAGAGCATCTTTTCTCCGTCTCTTTTTATTTCTCAATCTGAAAAAAAAAAAATAATTGTCTTTCTCTTACCATCAGAAGCTTAATAGTTTGTGCAATGGGCTGAGAAGCTAGGGGTCTAGAGCCAAAAAAAAAAAGAGGAAGTTCGAAACTGCCATTGGAACCTGGAACTGGGCTCTTACAAAGAGCAAAGATGAGGGGCCAAGGAGGTGCAGCGGGGAGTCAAGTGCCTGCTGTGCATGCTGAGGGAGGATATGCATGTGAGGACCAAGGATGCTGAGCGCATCTGTGACCCCAGTGCCGGGGAGGCGGAGGCAGGTGCATCTCTGGTGCTCACCAGCCAGCTAAATTGGGCTCCCGGCTCAGTGAAGGACCTTGTGGAAAGTAACTGAGGAAGAGACCTGACATTGACCTCTGGCCTCCTGCACACATAGGCATGAACACATACATACCACATAGAAGAGGGAGAAGGGAAGAGGGTGTTGTTCCCTAAAGAAATAAACTTCTTCATTTAGATTAAACTTCCTCTCTATTTGTGTCCATGTGGCTGTGTGCTGTATATGTATGTATGTATGTGTGTGTATGTGTCTGTGCACATCGCGTGTGCGTGTATGCGTTCTGGGATCTCACTAATCAGATTGTAAATGTCTCTATTAAGGCACACTAGATTCCAACACTTCTCTTTCCACGTCTGCAACATGGTTATTTTTAAATCTCTGCTGTGAAATTTAAATCTTCATTGCCAACTTCCACCGCCTGGCTGGGGACCGTCCCACCCCACGCAGCTATTTGAAATCACCGGCTAGCCTATTTAAATGGTCATTATTTCCTGGAGCCCAGTGACCTTTTAGAAATGAAGCTGTTATATGGTTATGGAGGAGCTATTAAAAATAATATCGGGAAGCCAAGGGATGTAAAACAAAGACATGAGCAATTGCTTTGGTTTGGGATCGTTAAATGCTTGGTATCCATCAAAGGCCAGCACTTAAGGAGAGGTGGGTTGAGGGAACGCTACTCCGCATCTTTTCAGAACATCCTTTAAGTAGGTCAGTGTCTTTGGTTAGCATGTGATCATTAGAAAAGCTGAGTGATTCTCAGGGGTGCCAGAGATGTGAACTCACGTCATAATGGTACGATGCCGTTCATACTGGGAGAAGAGAAATGCAGAGAAAGATTGACTCTGAAGGTCATAAGAGAGTAACGAGCAACAGGAACATGCACAGGAACAAAGACGTCAAAGCTAAAGACTGTGAGCAAGAAGGCAGAGCAGCACCTGCTTGTAAGATCAGCATCCACTAGATGGAGACGGGAGAATCTCAAGATACAGGTCCCTGTTCTAAGACTAGCCTGGAGGCAGAGGCAGGCGGATTTCTGAGTTTGAGGCCAGCCTGGTCTACAGAGTGAGTTCCAGGACAGCCAGGGCTACACAGAGAAACCCTGTCTCAAAAATACAAAACAAAACAAAACAAACAAACAAAAAAAAAGTAATTTGGGGCTGGAGAGATGGCTCAGCGGGTAAGAGCACTGATTGCTCTTCCGAAGGTCCTGAGTTCGGATCCCAGCAACCACATGGTGGCTCACAACCACCTGTAATGAGATCTGACGCCCTCTTCTGGTGCGTCTGAAGACAGCTACAGTGAATTACACCAGGGCCGGAGCGAGTGGGGCTGGAGCAAGCGCGTTGGCGCGGGTTGGCAGAGGTCCTGAGTTCTATTCCCAGCAGCTCACGGCCATCTGTACAGCTACAGTGTATTCATACACATAAAATCAATAAAATAAATCTTTAAAAAAAAAGAAATGGAAATGAATTCCAAGGGGCACAAAGCTTTTGGGTGTAATACAGTTCTCAGTTGTGGGTTGTCTGTCTTGCATATACATACCTGTCAAGCTGAGTGTCTCTACACAATCTTTGGTTCCACTCTAAAGAACTCTAAAGTAATTGTGCACTTGGCCCTTTCTTTGTTATTCAGGTCACAGTCTAACCTTACTTTTCTCATTACTGCCCTCCAAGGCCACCCGATCTCTGGTACACTCCACATATCAGGAGCTCTGCCATGGCTACCTAAGATTTTGCCTTGCCTCTGCATCCACCATCTGAGCTTCAGAGGACTTTTTCTTGTTTCTTCTGGGTTTTTTTTTTTTTTTTTTAAGACAGAACTTCTTTGTATAGGCCTGGCTATCCTGAACCTCATTCTGTAGATGAGGTTGGCCTTGAACTCACAGAGATCTGTCTGCCTCTGTTTCCTGAGTGCTGGTATAAAAGGTGTGTGCCACCACTACCAAGACTTTTTCTTTTTTGTGCCCCATAGCATCTTGATTGGAACCGCATGGTACCACGGAGTTGTTTACACCAATACAAGAAATGTATTTTAAATATAAGGGTTGGGGGTGATGTATTGCCAAAGGTTTATGAGCATTTTAAGAACGAGATTAGTTACCCAATTTCTATCAGAGATGAAATATAACAGGCTCGGCCGGGCAGTGGTGGCACACGCCTTTAATCCCAGCACTTGGGAGGCAGAGGCAGGAGGATTTCTGAGTTCGAGGTCAGCCTGGTCTACAGAATGAGTTCCAGGACAGCCAAGGCTATACAGAGAAACCCTGTCTTGAAAAAAAAACAAACAAAAAAAGAAATATAACATGCTCCAACATTAATCATCCTAAATTTAGGATATTAAGACTCCTTGACTTATTAATATTGTCCCTAAAATATTATTCAAAAATTGTTCTTCAATAGAGCAAAAAGCTCCATGTAGACGTTATAGATATAAGCTATTACATTGTTTACAATGTCAACAAAACCTTAAATAACAGCAAAAGTATTCAATACTTGGTAAACAGACAGATTAATTATAGATACTTAGTGTTGTATGATTGATTACTATTGTCTGAATATTTGTGCTCTCTTAAAATTCATACATTAAAAATCTAATCACCAACAGGATCATACTGAAAGGTGGGGAAAGACTTGGAAATGACTCCATTAGAAAACTGCTTGCTTTGTGCGCATGAGGATCTCCATCATCTGCGAAAGAAGCCAAGTGTGGTGGCGCACACCGGTAACTCCTGTGCTGGGAAGCCAGAGACAAGAGGATCCCTAGGGCCTGCTGCCAAGTCAGCCTGGCTGAACCAGCCAGTTCCAGATTGAGTGAGAAACCTGGTCTCAAAGAGAAGGTTAGTAGCACAAAGGTAAAGGTAACTGCTGCCAAGCTGTGAACCAACTCTTTATTGTTTGTTGGTTGGTTGGTTTTTGGAGACATTGTTTCTCTATGTAGCCCTGGCTACCCTGAAACTCACTTTGTAGACCAGGTTTGTTCTTGAACCTAGAGATCTACCTGGCTGTGCCTCCTGAGTGCTGGCATTAAAGGCATTCACCACCACCACCCAGCTGAGAACCGACTCTTCCAAGTTGTCCTTTGAATGCCATATCCATGCCATGGCAACAAATGTGAGTGCCTCACACGTACTCACACGTGCACATGCAGATATGTAAATAAATGTAATTTTAAAAATTAAAAAATAAGAGCCAGACATGGTAGTGCATTCCTTTAATCCCAATTTTCAGGATGCAGAGGCAGGAGGATCTCTGTGAGTTCAAGACCAGCCTGCTCTACACAGTGAGTTCTAGTACCGCCAAGGTTATGTAGAAAGACTCTATATCAAAAACAAAGCAGGGGCTGAAGAGATAGCTCAGCGGTTAAGAGCACTGACTGCTCTTCCAGAGGTCCTGAGTTCAATTCCCAGCAACCACATGGTGGCTCACAACCATCTGTAATGAGATCTCATGACCTCTTTTGGTGTGTCTGAAGACAGCTACAGTGTACTTACATATAATAATAATACATAAATCTTTAAAACAAAAACAAAGCAAAAGTTAACAATAGTAATACATAAGAAGAAAGTTGACAGACATTGAGAAAGACAATGAACATCAAACTTCTGAACTTCACATACACACATATGCATGTGTGTACACATATGAACATGTACACACACACACGAAAGAAGGTGAGTCTTGGTAAGTCGTAACCATGACCCTAATTATTCATGACTCATGTGGAACCTTCATGAATAGGATTCGTGCTTTATCAAAGGAGCCCAAGAGAGTCAAAAACAGTGGTGTACGTCTCTAATCCCACGACTTGGAAGGCAGAAGGAAGCAGATCTCTGTGAGTTAGACACCAGCCTAGCTTACATAGCAAGTTTTAGACTAGCCAAGGCTAGACAGGGAGACCTTGTCTCAGAAGATAAAATGAAACACAGTGACACTCAAAAGATGTCCAAGGGAGTTTGTTTTCCCTTTCACTATGGAGGACACAACGAGAAGGCATTATTCATGAAACGGAGTGGGCTGTCTCCAGACAGAGCGTCTGCTGGCACCCTGGGCCTCCACGACTGTAAGAAATACACTTCTGGTGCCGGTGAATGACCCAGTTTCTAAGACTTTTATTACAGCAATCTGAGTAGACTAAGCCACCGACTTCATGTGCCATCAAAGGAAAGGGCTCCCTGATACTTACTGTAAAGGACACAGGGGCTAGGGATGCGCTTGCTTGGTTGAGTGCTTGCTCAGCATTTACAGAGGCTCGGGTTCTGTTCCCAGCACCCCATCAACTTGGCAAGGTGGGGTGCACTTCAGAAACACAGGGTCAGCCTCTGCTATACAGCAAGCTCAAGGCTATATATACAGCAAGCTCAAGGCTATACAACAAGCTCAAGGCTATACAGCAAGTTCAAGACCAGCCTCTTTTCTGAAAAAAAAGAAAAAAAAAGAAAGCGTCACCACGAGAATCTTTATTTGTATCATTTCATCTTTATATATACATATGGATACAGTTATAAAAGATAATGGAAAAGTGAAACTGATACAGTACAGTGGTAGAACATTAGTAGATTATACTTAAAATGCTTCCTTTGGTGTTTGAGACAATACATTTTCATAAGAAAAGAAAAAAAACGTGTACCAAATAAAAGCGTAAACTCGGCTCCTGAGGCCACTCCTCAGCACCGCGTTCCTAAAGACGCGGCTCTCCAAACCTGCTGAGACCCAAGACTTCTTCTAGTTCAAAACAGGCTTCCAGGACCCAGACCAGCCAGATCCACTGAACCTTAATCTCCAAGGGAGGAACCCAGGAAGCTTTGTCCCTAATAAGCACTGACGACTTGGTAACCACTAATTTAGGGCACCGAATGACGTCACCGAGACTTGAAAGAGTCAATACAGGCTTCAGTCCACCAGTTGATTTTCTCCACTAAGTACACGTTCCTCCTTCTACTGCCTTCCCTCTTATTAAAGAACCACCACCCGGTTCTCCTAGGAGCTCAAGAGGCAGCAAAGTTCTCAAGTAACATGCGGGAACAGGAGAGACATCTGAGCTTGACTTGGGTTTCTTGGTTGAATTACAGATGCAGAATAGACCAAAATAGTGTTTAAGGCATCTGAAGGCAGAGGAAAAAAAAAAAAAACCCTACTTGTTTCCTTAAATGCAGTTAGAAAGATTGCATCGGGAGGAGAAGAGAGCCTGATGGAAGTAAGTAAATACGAACGCAGAACTTAACTTCTGGGGAAGAAGAGAGTCTTCTACCTCATACCCTCTACATCCTCACCCAAGACCAGCTTGCGTGGCCAAGCGACCGAAGCCTGTGCAACAACTCGCTTCAAGTGCTACTGAGCTGAATACACAGTCAAATGAACCGCGAGAGGCTGTGTATGTAGATCAGTGCGCACACGGCTCTGGACCCCGTCTCCTGCACAGAAACGGGGAAGGGCTGTGTGGTACGCAGTAAGAGTCAAGAGAAGAACAGAGTACAGAACAGGTCGGGAGTTCAGTGGTTAGGACTTTGAGGGGGAGCATTCCCTCCCTTCTCAGAGGATGAACACGCGGATGATAAGGGTGACAAATTGCTTGGTGTCTTTCGCAGTAGTGTACAAGACTTTCCTGTTTCTTTTATCTTGCTGGTCCAGCCAGTGAACTTAGAGCCCTTCCTGCCCTGGTTGCTGCACGTCCACATTCAGTGCTTTTCTCATCAGCCCCTCACCTCTTGCTCTGTGCAGTGGTTTATTTATTATTGTTGTTGTTGTTATGTTTTGTTATTTGAGAATTCCATACTTGCTTAAAATGTATTTTCGTATTCGCCTCTACTCCTGCCTCGAAATTCTTTTATAGCTATCCCTAACCCCTTCCTAACTCTACATCCTTTATCTCTTTTATTCCCCTGAGTCCAACCTGTATTGCCCATATACCCGTAGTTTAGCGCCATCCGCTGGAGCATGATGACGTAGGAGAGGCCATACCCTAAAGAAAAGTGACCCTCCCTTGTCCAAAAGTTATCGACTGTTGTTAATAGTTCCTCAGATAGGGATGGGACTCGTGAGATTCTTCCCAGTCCAGATGTTGACTGGCTTGATCTTGTGCGGGTCTTGTGCAGGCAGCAACAGCAGCTGTGAGCTCATGGGTGCAGAGGTCCTGCCATGTCCACACACATTGGTTGGCTCCGTTCCTCCTGGACCTCTGACTCTTACCGTGTTACCACCCCTTCTTCTTTGATGATCTTTGTGCTTTTCTTTTGGGTGGAGAGGTGAGGGAGGAAAAACCTGAAACACAGAGTTCGAGAACAAAAGGACACGAAGCCAAGTTGCGTCCCAATCAAGGCTTCCTTCTTTACTTTTTGGGGTTCAGTATTTATAAGAAAACAAAATTGGATCTCTAGGTTACAGTGACATTTGCATAACATAAACAATTTGGGAGGGGTCAGGAAAGAGTCAAAGGAAAGTCAGGTGTGCCCCCTCTTGAGGGCAGCAGCTCAGGACGTCCTGCAGATCTCGGCTCTGGGGAGAGGCCAGAGGCACAGCATGTGGAGGAGGCCAACAGCAGATGTCCCCAGGCGGTCAGTCCATTCACACCCAACAATGTCCCCAGCCAGCTTATGTGCCAGCCAGCAGGTCTCAAAAGTGGAACTCAGAGCAGTCTTTTGTTTTGGGCACAGCAGGAGTGAGCTGGCGGTCTCCAGTTGTAGACTCTGGAGTCTGAGTTGAGGCAGAAGGAAGGGACCCAACAGGGAGGGTGATATTGTCCTATTTGTGGTTGAGCTTTCTTGGTGGTGACTTCTTAAACCATCATTCCGACAAACAGTGCTCTCAACCACGAGGTAAAATGTCCTGTGAAAGAGTAACATGGTTAAGCTTGGGAACTCCCACTACCATGTTGGATTGCCCAACACTCCATCTTAATAGTTTTTCCTCTGGGTTACATCTAGGGTCCTTTAACCCTGTCTTTGACATGTCTCTAGTCAGCATAGAAGATAACTGATACTCTAATGTCATTTGAATGCCACTCAGAATGTGAGCTCCCATTCATGCACCTAGCATTTCATAGCAGCGTCATGCATAAAAATACCTTTTGAAAGGCAATGATTGCTTTCTCTTTCAGAGCAAACAGTGCTTTAAGAATCTTAGAACAGCTGAGTGTGGTGGCGCACGCCTTTAATCCCAGCGTTTGGGAGGCAGAGGCAGGTGGATTTCTGAGTTTGAGGCCAGCCTGGTCTCCAAAGTTGAGTTTCAGGACAGCCAGGGCTATACAGAGAAACCCTGTCTCGAAAACAAACAAACAAACAAAAAGAATCTTAGAACCTGGTCAGGAAAGGAGGCATCCAACTCTTTAAAAGACTTTCATGGTCTCTGTTTCTAAGATTCATTCACATCCAAACCATAACTATTACTTCAGACTCCATCAGCCAAGTCAAGAAATATTTCAGGGCCAGCAAAATGGCTCAGTGGGTAAAGGGGCTTGCCACCAGTGCTAGCATCGTGAGTTCAAACTCTAGGATCCACACAGTAGGAGGAAAGAACTGACTCTCACAAAAGGCCTCTGACTTCTTCTGCACATATGCCATAGTGCGTACCTGCCTATATGTGCATGAATACATATGCATACACACACTAAGTGAAGGGGATTTATTTAATTTTTTTTAAAAAATGAAATATTTCAGACACATCTCTAACTCTGTTTTTTTTTTTCCTATCACTTCTTTTATTCTGTGCCTCCAGTTCTGCACCCCATCTTTATCAGTTCTTGGCTTTTTTCTCTTCTGATACATGGTGGACTCACTTGGCTTGATCTGCCTTCCCATGTATTCATGTTGGACTTTTTTTTTTTTAACTTTACTTACATTCATTTCTCATGCATTAGTGTTTTGCCTGCTTATATGTCTGTATGACAGTGTTAGATGCTCTGGAACTGGAGCGCTGGAGTTACAGACAGTTGTGAGCTGCCATGTGGGTGCTGGGAATTGACCTGGGGTCCTCTGGAAGTGCAGCCAGTGCTCTTAATTGCTGAGCTATCTCTCTAGCCCCTATTGTACCTAGTTTCGATAGTGAACTCAAAAATAAGCCCCCATCAGTGGTACAGGACAGTGAACAGAAGACATTAGAGACACTGCTATAGGGATTATTTTCCGTTTAAAACTGTGGAGTCATCCCAGTTGCTAAACCATTATTTGTGGCTTAGCATCCCAAACAATGATGTCACATTTGGAAAAGAAAAAAAAAAAGCAGTTAATGATACTTGTCATCCCTGGGACCATAATTTTTGTCAAAGTTTCAGTAGACAGCACTTTTTACTTACTCTTAAATCAGAAACACTGTGATCCTGAACCTGCGATGGTCACGACTTGGATTGGAGAATAATGTCTTCAGGTTATCGATTGTTTGTGGCTCTTACTGCTAACAGCCACTTTACCACTGATCAAGCCTTGAGAATGGTAGGCCACTGTGCTGAGCCTTCCGCCGTTAGACAGCAGGCACACCATCTCTTTTCTAGATCAATGACTAATAACCAAACAGTCAATCAACAAATCCATAGATACTTAAAGGTGTGCACGTGTGTGCATGCATGGGAATGTGTGTCTGTTTGTATGTGTGGTTGTGTGCACCTGTGTATGCGTCTATGTGTGTGTAAATTTATATGTCTATGTGTGCATGTGTGTACATGTGTGTCTGTGTGCCAGTGTGTGTGCACATGTGTGTGTGTGTACGTGTCTGTGGGTGAGTGTGTGTGTCTCTGTGTGTGTAGACGTGTGTATTTTCATTCTACAGTGTGCGATGGGGATCAAGCTTTCAAAGTCTGGTTCTCACCTTGTTTTGAGGCAAGGTCTCTCTTGTTTCTGACATTATGTCGTAGGAAGGAACTTGCAGATGACACTTTTTTACACTGGGAGTGCTGGGATTCAGCCCTGCACCACTGCATCCCACGTTGGCTTTCCTCCCATGGGTTCAGGGCTCAAAGTCAGGTCATCAGGATTATATAGCAAAAACTTTAACAAACTGGGCCATCTCCCCAGGCCCAAACCATAGGTATTCGCAAGCATCTGCTGCTACACCAAGTGCTTCAGGCCACATACTTGAGCATTCAGAGACAAATGAGACACGGTTCTGAGAAGAATTACAGATCCATACAGGGGAATGTTAAACATTTATTTAACAACAACAACAACAAAGTCAGATTATTTCTTCCCCAGAGCTTTATGAAGTCTGAGGTAAGTGCCACTGCTAAAAGGAGGTGGCAAAAAAGAAGAAATGGTCTTAGTTAGCTGCTCAGCGAATCTGGAGCTCTGTGGTTCTTCGAACTTGACTGGGCAATTATACAACCTAAAAATAGCAAGCTGCTCTCGCTGAGGGTGGGAGGCAAACACACAAACAGAAAGCTGGACTCGGTAATCTGCCGATAAAACAGGCGTGGGCTTGTGTGGGAGGAAGACAGCAAACACTTCAGTTTCTGATTCCCTGGATCTTGGGCAAGGCCTGGGGACCTGAACTTTAAATGAAGGCTTCAGACACTTCCGGCACTAATTTCTGGCCACAGTTTTGAGTAATACTAATCCTTAACAAGAGGACACGGATAAATTGTGACTAGTTGGTCTGGGGTTAAATTGAGATACTGAGATTCAAATAATCAATTTATAATTCCTTACTTTTGCCCATGAAAATGTTCTTGGAACTAAGAAATGACTTTCTATTCTTCATAATTTACCCTAATTTTATATATGCACCACCACAAGCCCAAAGCCATAGGACCAACTAAGCATGCAGAGATCTCAGAGACCGTGAGTCAAAACAAACTTTTCTTCTTTAGAAGCTGATTGTTTCAGGAATTTTGTCACAGTGGCAAAAAGATAACGCCTCCATTCCTTGAGGCCAAGGGAATATATGACCTCCTTGTGAAGCTTTCTCTGATCTCTTGGATCAGGAATAGCCTCTTCTATCTGCATGTTCTCTGTGATTGGCATTTGTACAGCTTTCTAAAGGCAGGGATGTTAACACTGTGGGTTGAATCACTTTCTGAATATATAACTTCAGAAAGGGTTCTCTTCGAGAAATAAGGAGATGTCAGTCCAAGTTGACAAGATCAATTCATCTGTTCCATATGGAGATGATATTTCAGCCAGACTCCTAGTGTCCCTAGTTGCAAGAAACATTATTTCTACCTTGGCATCTTCCTAGTGCTTTATCTTCCTAGCAACCAGGAACATTTCCTGAATTGAAAGTTTTGTGGATTCCTTTCTCCAGAGTCAAAACTTTAATTCTTTAAAAAAATGCATCCAATGGGGCTGGTGAGATGGCTCAGTGGGTAGGAGCACTAACTGCTTTTCTGAAGGTCATGAGTTCAAATCCCAGCAACCACATGGTGGCTCACAACCACCCGTAGTGGGATCTGACGCCCTCTTCTGGTGCTGTCTGAAGACAGCTACAGTGTACTTGTAATAAATAAATAATGAATAGATCTTTTTTTTAAAAAAATGCATCCAGTAATATAATTTTGGATATTAGCAAAGATAGGAAATATTGAATCTACTCAAAAGATTGGGGATGGGGTTGTTTGTGCACATGCATACACATGTACAGGTACAAATGTAAATGTATGTGGTGGCCAAAGGTCAGTTTGGTGTCTTTCTCAATTCCTTTCTACCTTTTTTGTTTGTTTTGTTTTGTTTTTTT
>JADRCC010134056.1:0-14299 GCA_019843855.1 Hylomyscus alleni
TGACTTTCTCAAAGAACCAGCTCCTGGTTTAGTTGATTCTTTGTATACTTCTTTTTGTTTCATTTTGGTTGATTTCATTCCTGAGTTTGATTATTTCCTGCCTTTGACTCCTCTTGGGTGAATTTGCTTCTTTTTGTTCTAGGACTTTCAGGTGTGCTGTCAAATTGCTGGTGTATGTGCTCTCCAGTTTCTTTTTGTAGGCACTTAAAGCTATGAGTTTTCCTCTTAGGACTGCTTTCATTGTGTCCCATAAGTTTGAGTATGTTTTGGCTTCATTTTCATTAAACTCTAGAAAGTCTTTAATTTCTTTCTGTATTTCTTCCTTGACCAAGTTATCATTGAGTAGAGTGTTGTTAAGCTTCCATGTGTATGTGGGCATTCTATTGTTTATGTTGTTACTGAGGAGCAGCCTTAGTCCATGGTGATCTGATAGGATACAAGGAATTATTTCAATCTTCTTATATCTGTTAAGGCCTGATTCGTGACCAATTATATGGTCAATTTTGGAGAAGGTACTGTGAGATGCTGAGAAGAAGGTATACCCTTTTGTTTTAGGGTAAAAAGATCTATAGATATCTGTTAAATCCATCTGTTTCATAACTTCTGTTAGTCTCACTGTGTCCCGGTTTATTTTCTGTTTCCATGATCTGTCTATTGCAGAGAGTGGGGTGTTGAAATCTCCCAATACTATTGTGTGTGTTGTAATGTGTGCTTTGAGCTCTAGTAAAGTTTCTTTTATGAATGTAGAAGCCCTTGCATTTGGAGCATAGAGGTTCAGAATTGAGAGTTCAACTTTGTAGATCTTACCTTTGATGAATATGGAGTGTCCCTCCTTAACTTTTTTGATCACTTTAGGGTGAAAGTTGATTTTATTCAGTATTAGAATGGCTGCTCCAGCTTTTTACTGGGACCATTGGCTTGGAGAATTGTTTTCCAGCCTTTTATTCTGAGGTAGTGTCTGTCTTTGTCACTGAGGTGGGTTTCCTGTATGGAACAAAATGTTGGGTCCTGTTTATATACCCAATCTGATAGATTATGTCTTTTTATTGGGGAATTGAGTCCATTGATATTAATAGATATTAAGGAAAAGTAATTCTTGCTTCCTGTTATTTTTGTAGTTAGAGCTGGAATTCTGTTCATGTGGCTATCTTCTTTTAGTTTTGTAAGATTACATTTTTGCATTTTCAGCATTGTAGTTACCTTCCTTGTGTTGGATTTTTCCATTTAGTACCCTTTGGAGGGCTAGATTTGTGGAAATATATTGTGTGAATTTGGTTTTTGTCATGAAATACTTTGGTTTCTCCATCTATGGTGATTGAGAGTTTTGCTGGGTATAGTAGTCTGGGCTGGCATTTGTGTTCTCTTAGGGTCTGTATGACATCTCTCCAGGATCTTCTAGCTTTCATAGTCTCTAGTGAGAAGTCTGGTGTAATTCTGATAGGCCTGTCTTTATATGTTACTTGACCTTTTTCCCTTACTGCTTTTAGTATTCTTTCTTTGTTTTGTGCATTTGTTGTTTTGACTATTATGTGGCAGGGGGAATTTCTTTTCTGGTCCAATCGATTTGGAGTTCTATAGGCTTCTTGTATGTTCATGGGCATCTCTTTCTTTAGGTTAGGGAAGTTTTCTTCTATAATTTTGTTGAAGATATTTACTGGTCCTTTAATTTGGAGGTCTTCACTCTCTTCTCTACCTGTTATCCTTAGGTTTGGTCTTCTCATTGTGTCCTGGATTTCCTGGATGTTTTGGGTTAGGATCTTTTTTGCATTTTGCATTTTCTTTGACTGTTCTGTCAATGTTGTCTATGGTATCTTCTGCCCCTGAGATTCTCTCTTCTATCTCTTGTATTCTGTTGGTGATGCTTGAATCTATGTTACCTGACTTCTTTCCTAAGATTTCTAACTCCAGAGTTGTCTCTCTTTGTGATTTCTTAATTGTTTCTACTTCCATTTTTAGGTCCTAGATGGTTTTGCTCAATTCCTTCATCTGTTTGTTTGTGTTTTCCTGCAATTCCTTAAGGGATTTTTGTGTTTCCTCTTTAAGGGCTTCTACTTGTTTACTTGTGATCTCCTGTAATTCTTTATGGGATTTTTTTTTAAGGGCTTGTACCTCTTTACCTGTGTTCTCCTGTATTTCTTTGAGGGAGTTATTCATGTCTGTCTTAAATTCCTCTAGCACCATCGTGAGATATGATTTTAGATCCAAATCTTGCTTTTTTATTGTTTTGGGACATCCAGGATTTGCTGTGGTGGGCGTACTAGGTTCTGATGAAGCCAAGTAGTCTTAGTTTCTGTTGGTAGAATTCTTGCATTTGCCTTTCGACATCTGTTGATCTCTGGTGTTAGATGTTCTTGGTGTCTCTGATTAGAGCTTGTTCCTCCTGTGGGTCTGTAAGCCTGTGTCAGTACTTCTTGAAGATCAGCTCTCCTCTAGTAAATTCCAGGTGCAGATGGGTGAGTCCCTGGGTTAAAGCACTCCCTGAAGGCAGGATCTCCACTTGCAGGGAAGGGGCAGAGAGGGTTGCTGATCCACTGCTGTCACTCAGAGGCTGAGAGGGCCCTGTCCCTGCCACCCTGCAACTCCCCTGCAACTCGTGAGACCTATGCCTCCTGGCTGGTCCTGCCTTAGAAAGTCACTGGAGACAAAATGGCCGGAAAAATTCTTTTAACATAGAATCTATGAAAGGTTTGGTGTATTTTCCCCCACTGAAGAAAAATAAAACAGACTACTGTTATTTCATTTTATGTCTATCACTATGACCAACTTACAGGCTGCTGAATAGCTAGTTGTTATCAGTTCATTTGACCACAAGAAAATGTTTTAGAATAGAAAAGCATAAATAGCAATTTGTCAGTTAATTGATTGTATACTGTTTGGCCAAAATCAAGGAAGAGAATAACATGTTTCAATTTATTTTGTACTTTACAATACATGAATAGTAATAAAAGAAGGAAGGAGAGTGGGGGAGAAAGGAAAAGGAAGGATGGAGGGAGGGAAGGAAGGAAGGGAGGGAGGGAATGAAGGGAGGAAAGGAGGGAGGGAGGGAGGAAAGGAGGGAGGAAGACAGATCAGTTCATAGGACTGTCATCCCATGAATATACTTCAAGAATCTGTGAGAAATTTCTTCATTTTTTGAGATTTCTTGGTAATTTCCCTTCAGTTTCACTTTATCATATCAAATTCATCTTCAATCCTATGGTGTGTCCTTCACTTCACATGTATTACTAACTTTGTGGAAAAGCACACTCCCAGTTTCCAACAAGGCAACTGAATTGTATGACTACCTGCTTTTCCTGTATTTATGATGTGGAGAAAACAAATCTTAAGCTGTATTTTAGTAATTATGCATCCATAAACTGTTAAGCGTCATGAAGGCAAATGGCAAGCAAACATGCAAAAGCTTTGAGAAAGACATAATGCACACATTTCTGTTAGCTAAAAATGAGGATGATTTAAATATCCAGGAAAGGGTATTAATATGGAAATAGTAAAGTATATTCTAAGTGGCATATGAGGAAATAAGTTATTATAAATTTTAAAACCAAAAAGCCTAGTTTTTCTAAAGGTGTAAAATAAAATGGTAATTTGAAAAATACTAGTTATCAAGTGCTTACCATATTCCTATTCTAAGCATGTATATACCTTACTTAAGTTAGTTTTTATAACCCATAGTATACTTTGTTCATTTGATAGTAATACTGTTTGTGTGTGCCTACATACAAATAAAACTGAAGAAGCAGAATCATTTATGTGCAAAAATTGTATTGATTCATTCATATTTATTTACCAAGCACCCACTGCATAGCAGTTATTACTCATGACATTTGGGATCCATCTGTGAATAAAACAAAATTCTCTTATTTCATAGTGTTACAGTATTTGTGAACAGAAGAAGTAGACACAAGACAAAAAGGCTATTAAATTCTGTAGTCTAGCTTCGGTATAGACACATACCATTTTGTAAGGAGATAAAATAAGGCAGACTAAGTGAGGTGGAGAGTTAGAAGTTTGTTTGATTTAGGTATGTGTGATATATAGCTCTCTTACTGTCTTACAAAATGGATGAAGAGACTTTTAATCAAGGTGCCATGGAAAAAGTAACTTTTCTACATATATGTAGGCATTTTCTACCTCCCCCACCTAGATAATACTCTAATATCTTTATTATGCAACTTACCTTTATGTTGTATAAAGCTCAAGAACCGCCATAATAAAATACTATGACTCAAATAGTATGCATTTTGCATACATTCAACGCTGAAAGTTTGAGGTCAGAGTAATCCTGTCATGAGGTTTCTACTGTTAAACCATCAATTGAATCTCCCTTCCAAAAACCTCATTTCCAAATATCTTCACAGAGTGACAACATCTGCCAACCTATGAGTGAGAGGAGTGCTCCGTTCAGTCCACAGCAGTCTGTTTGGTAGATTAAGACTCAGTTGATTTAAGTGCTGTGTATAACCTTTGGAAGAAATAAAAATAATAGTATTAATTATAATAATTATAATTATAATAGAAGTAAAAATTAACTAGAAATAAAAAAAGATGTTATTGAAAAGTAGTTATAAAACCTTAAATGATATTTATTGGGACACCAAAACCAGAATCAACAACCACTAAAATATCATACATTTTATTACAAGTTTTCCATTCTTGATCAAATATTTTTTGGTTGGTTGGTTGGTTTTGGGTCTGTCTTTCAAGAAAGCATTTCTCTGTTTAGCCCTGGCTGTCCTGGTACTCTCTCAGTCAGCCAAGCTGGCCTTGAATTTAGAGTTCTACCTGCATCTGCCTCCTGACTGCTAGGATTAAAGGCATGCCTCATCATGCCTTGCTGGTCTATCAGATCTTAAAATCAATGACAGCTTTCTTTTGATTATATTTTTATATATAGAATAAAAAACTAAAAAAATATACTCAGTCAAATCCTATACTGCAACTTTTAGGGTTGCTTCTAATGTTATCTAGATCAATCACAGTGGCTTACCTAAGCAATGCCAAGTAAGATGCAGAATCAAGTTGTAGCTCCATCAAATTGTGGCTTTAATAACTAGTCATTTCTCTGATTTAAATAAAGTCAAGTCAGACTGGTATCAGCTAAAACGTGATTCCACCAGGTTCAATCTTCAATAAGAGTATTTGTTAAGTTTAGTCTGCATATTTCATAAACACTTGTTGATTTATTAGCTAGTAAGGATAAAATAAAAGCCAAGAAAGTGAACTGAAACAATACTGCTTCTATTCATTAACGTGAACCATTATGTATTAGAAGAAGTATTGGTAAATGATTGCATATAATATCCTTGGCATGCACAAAATACTGCAAGAGATTCGAGAAGTTCTAGGCATTCTAATGGCTCTGGCCAGTCTCATCAATAGGTAGCTGATAACGGTCTTACTGCTATTTACATATTGGTACTACACTGGCATGGATTTGCATAATGTATTGAGGCTCTATGCTCTAGAGGGTTGCATTGTAACATATTGGTGCTTAATGAACTCTGAAAAAATTGATTTTCCACAGAGTAAATTAAGGAATGCATTATAGCTGTTAAAGCAATCTTAAGGGAAATCTGAAGCTTCCATTGCAGCACCATGCTTAGTAAGTAATAAATTACATGTTATACTTATTTGCCTTAATTCATGCTAATTTTGTCCAATTAATGTATCACAGTAATTCAGAAGCCTGTCACAGGAGAGCTAATTATTTATTGGATTTTTGTGTTCAGCTCCCTAGGAGTCTACCAGCAAACAAACTTGAGACTGTCTTTCTCTTAGGTCCACAGTGACATTCTTATGTCTTACTGTGGGGAAGTAAGATTCTTGTTTCTGTTTCAAGTTTTAAAATGAATTATGAGGAATCTTAGTTAGATTCTCTCTTGATTGGTAAAACAGTTTGACAGCCTGCCATTCCATCAGGATAAGACTCAACTGTCTTTGTTATCAAACTATTTCACCTTATAAGTGTGCATTTCAGAACTTTGAAGGAGAGATGCAGTAAACTATTTTTACACATTAAAAGTTTCTGTTTAGTGTGGCGTTTCTAGCTATACACCCAAATTGAGTTGAGAAAGCCAAGCATGTGTCTCGAGAATTTAGAGCAGGCATTCCCACTCTTTTGTTTTAATTCTCTGCATATTTCAGAAAATTCCAGAGATTCCCTAAGTAGTTATATTTTACACTTCATCCTGCCCAATCTTGATTCAAAACCATAAGCCCTGTGCTGTCCCAAAAGTATCAATTGAAAAAGATTACAGTTAGGAATTGATGTCAGTTTAACAAAAACAGATTTTAGTTTTCTAAGGTACACTGTAAATTCACAACCATGTAAATGAATTATTCATGAGATTAATGTGTACAATGCATACCTATAAATAAGGTGCACACCTTGCTAAGATGTGGACATTAGAGTTAAGTGGGGCTGTGACGCATCATCTGTGAAATGCTTACTGCTTTTTTTCTGGACTTCTGAGACTGGAACTTTTTCAGAGGTATTGGTTGAAGTAAGAAGCATTTGATCTCCTAGTTCATCCCTCCTGTGAGTATCAAAAGAGCACCTGTCTTCTGCTTCTCATATTTCCTGCTGATAAAACTGTGGTCATATCCCTTTAAATCCATAATGCAGGGATGTTTACCAAGAGGGGCACTCATAGTGTTTCAGCTTAACTATGGATAAAGTATACTACTCTTCGTGACGCACACATAAAAAGAAAAAGTAGATTTTCCCAACCCTGTTTACTTGATGGAGGAATATACCATTTTTCATTCAGCTACTGATTGCCATAATTAATTGAGTATCTTCTGATCAACAAACATCAAGTTATATACAATTTTACAACTCAGTATATTATTACTTCAAAAGAAAAATCTGTGGTCACCACCAGTCAACCCAATTCCTGTTGGCCATTTGCATACTCTCTTCTTCACACACCAATATATCTTGGGTAATGTTTTCTTCCTTTTGTTTTAATTTTTTATTTAGTGCCTTAAGAGACTAAAATGGCCATGCCACGTCTTCCTTGTTTGATTTCTTACAAGACAGTAGACTCATGAGTAACATGAGTTCATGGGACCATGAGTTCACAACCGTAGTTTCAGCCTTTGTTAACATGGAAAAACTGAAATCAATGGAACGTAAAACAAATTATCTGGCTTACTACTGAATAAAAGACCTTTGAGGACTAAGTAGAGATGGGAAGATGTGTATTCATGTTTTTTATTATTCCTGCCCGCATGTCCATTCCCCAACTTACATGTTCCTGTTACCCATAAGAAGGCTTGGCTCTTTACTTAAGTAAAGGGTTTAAACTCTTCCTTTTACTTCCTCATCATCAGTCTTATCCATCCACCCCATAACACTTCTGAGTCCTGACCAAATGCTAAATGACTAAATGCTAAAAACTCAACTTCATTTGCTCTGTGCTCTTTAGGTTAGATTCACTGCGTTTCTGGAAACTGAAAAAAACTTCGGTCATTAGTAAAGCAAAGTCAGACCAGAGAGTCTCAATTTTGTACTTCTGAGAAACATTACATCCCAGCACACAAGAGCTGCTCATTCCAGCCTTTCACTAACTAAGTCTCACTTGTATTTGTGGGTTCCTTCTCCCTCTCTTGTGTTTTATTTTGGTGTATTTGAACTGCTCGGGAAAGAACGTTGCTGAGGCCTTCAGTTTATCAGAAGTTACAGTAGATCTGGCTGCTGAATGATATCTCAGGCTTGAATCCATTTCACTTTTAAAACACAGACATTCAACACAAATGATCCCTGAGTCTTCATGAGCTATCTTGTTTTTCTTCAAAATCATGGGTGATAGCATTGCTATATAATAGCAGAACTCTTCCTGTCTTGATGTAACTCATTCCAATAAGGGATGGATAAAGTGTGTGTGTGTGTGTGTGTTTGTGTGTGTGTGTGTGTGTGTGTGTGTATGAGTGTGTGTGTATGCTTGTGTCTGTGTGTGTACTTGTCAAGCATCTCTCTTAGATGTTTTACACCTTTTTGGTGGCAAGGTCACTTATTGAATCTGGAGCTTACAATTCAAATAGATGTCAGGCAAGTGAGGCTTGATGATCTATCTGTCTCTGCCATCTTCCCAATGAGCAGTGGTTTTCATGTTGCACGAAAATCCATGTTTTATGTGGGTCCAGGGGGTATAAACTAAGATCCTCATGCTGGAGTAGAAATATCAGCTATTGAGCCATTTCCCCAGACCCTTTCTTCTAACCTCTTAAAGTTACAGAGAAAATGTTCATTAGTTCAATTGGACAAATTCAAGGAACTCTTGGTCTTCTACTGATCGTTTCTCAAGGTGATAGATTACCACTTTCTCTGGTATTACTAGTAGCATGGTAATTTATTATATTATAATAGCATGGGGATTGGATTTAGACCCCAAACACCTTTGTAGCTTCCAAACAATGTTAACTATACACTTGTCATTCACATCAACTCACTACTTATGACTTCTATAAACTTTACTTTGAGAAAGCTGAGTAAGCTGGGTCAGTATCAATTAAGTAGCATCCAGGAGGAATTCTACAGAAAAAAAAAAAAAAAACACAAGACTAAATTTTACAGTCAAACTCACAACCTTCCTCCCCAATGATCTACTAGAAGTCAAACTTAGCTAGCTTTATTTTTGAATGAAAGATAATAGACATAATTGAAACTAAAACTAGCACATCTAACTTTAGATGTGACCACTTGTTTTTGCCCTTTTGCATGTGTACACTGTAATAAGTAGTCAGTATTTACTCTCGTTAAATGTGCTATGACAACAGGATTTTAAGGGAAATGACATCATTTTCAGATTTTACTTTTTATAAATAATACTTTTTCATTTCCCCAACTGGTTCTATGTCAAGAACATAAAGCTATCTGAAAACACCATCAACCTACCCAGACCACTGATATCTGAACCTCTGACTACAATATTTACAATTTTCCCAAAGAGGCTCAAATGATGATCACAGCTGAGAACATGTGAGGTAGAAAAACATGAAGTCTTTGGAAGCTATGAGTGACAGCTTTCATTGGCGTCACTGTTGGGGTCCAAGCCAATCAGTTCCTGTTGGTCCTTGTCTGCTGCTGCCTGGTCTCTCTCTCAGGATTCAGACTTTTGAGTTTGTATCTGTTTTTACCTGGCCTTCGCTAGAATCAAGAGTTAGGCTCCCCTTTGGACAGCTTGGATGTGGCTTAGAACATGGGTTAGCCTATTTTCCAGAGATAGTGCAGCAAGACTTTCTCTCTGACTCATCTCCAGCTCTACACACAGATTCTCCAGAAACTTTGGTTGAGTTTCAAAGCACTCTCAGTTCTCTGTCCTTTTCCTATAGCAAAAATGAATAAATGCCTGTCAAGAGTTAAGAAGACTCTGGACTGATCATTTGGCTATTCTAAACACAGTTCTAAAATCCTGTATACATAGAGTATCCAGCAAGAATTTTCTTTATCAAAATCTTTGCTCCCTAGATGGCAGGAAAGAATACAAGTTCAAAAATGTCTTGAGGAGTCATCAATTGCCTGGTTGTTTGCACTCAGTGCATATTTGGTATAGCCTGATGATAATCACTGTCAAGACTTAGCTAATATATTGAAAAGGCTTTTCTAGGGTCTGCTGTTTAGAATTTCCTATTTTATTAAATGTCAAAATTGATGGGGGGGGACTGTCCCTTCCAGTTAAAGTAATGATATTAGGGTGTGGTTTTTCATATTGTCTGCTTTCTGAGGTCTGTTGGACTGCTTAAACAGATGTGCCAGTCTTAGGCCTCCTTGCTCTGCTGCAGTGGCAACTACAGAGGCAGAGTCAAATCCTCTTCATTCTAATGACAGGGTACAAATGGCGTTTTGACAATAACCATACCCCACATCTGAGTCCATGAGTTTAAAATGAATGGTTCAGGCCATCTAAGCTTACATTAGAGTTCTATGAGCATGTGTTTTCATTTTGTGCAATCCATTGAATGTGCCACTATTAAAACTAACTCTAAAATCTAAATCCTTCTTTTTAAAAATGTAATTGTCAACATGACGTGAATTGTCACTTTTCACATAAAAAGTGCTTTTGCTTTAATAATTTCATCCTGGCATGGAGATATGAGCACTGAATTTGGGGTGCTTAAGAGATAATGCCTTCCTTTTTTTTCTCCTCAGACCTTCCATTTCTAGAGTATTATAGTTGTTCTAGCAATACTCAAGCCTTATTTTTAATATCTCATTGCTGGCTTTTCTATAAATGATCAACGTTTTCCACTACAATCCACACACCCATATCCGATACTACTAAGACCCTTTTCTGTAGTTACAGTCCATGCCTCAGAATTTTCATAAGTATTATATCTGGCTGGATTTCTCTTCTGACAGGTAACACTGCAGGTCTTCCCCTCATAGTCTTTTCCCTTCATTTCTTCTTTATAAGACCTTCTCTAACCATGCATTGAAAAAATGTTCTCTGCTCATAGAATTCTATCTTGTTGTTTACTGTTCTTTTACCTCTTAAAATAATCTAAACTGCTGAATGTTTTTACTTTTCTTGAATTTTTGTTAGATAATCCTTTTAAGTGAAGAAGTATCTTTGCATATGGAATTTTAGGCAAATTAGAACGGGTTTTAGTATACATAAAATGACAGTAATCCCAATTTTACCTGACACCAGGTTGCTGTGACCATTAAATAGATAATACATATGCATAAATGACTTTACCTAGTATGACATTCTTGGCACATACTTTTATAAATATTGTGCAGCATGCTTCCCTTCTTAAACTGTAGAGTGGAAATGATAATTCCAGTTACCTGCAGTGAGTGATTCGTGGGCATCAAAGATAAGCTGGAAATATTCACTGACTTGAGAGGAGGGAAGGACTTTGAAGATGCAATTAAGCTAAAGATCTTGAAATAAGATTATCCTGGACTATCTAGGTAAGTTCTAAATTGAATGACAACTGTCCTTTTAAGACTTATGTGGGATAAAAACAACAGGGGTCAGGAGTCACCAAAGTGACAGGGAGAGGTCAGGGTGAGGTAGCTCCAAAGATAGAAGATACAAAAAAAAAACACAAAAAAAAAAAAAAAAAAAACAAAAAAACTCTCTCTCTCTTAGAGTCAGAAGTACCATATCCTTGGCTGGATTTGGGTATTTCAAATTCCTGAGGTATTGTATCATAAGTTTTCATTGTTTTAAGTTTCCAGGGGCATGATAATTTGGTATGAAGGTCTTTGTTCTTACAGTTATAAGAATCGAATACATTATCTAGTGGAATCACTGTGAAGACAAAAGAAGGTGATATGTGTTCAGCTCCTCGTGGTAGCATATAATGAATAAATGAGCAATTGTCATTGTTGTGATTGTTACCAACCAAATTCTAACTCTGTTTCAATATGGAGTCACTCAAGGAATCCTATAGAAGAAGAGGCAGGAAGAGTGTAAGAGCCAGAGGGGTTGAAGGACACAAGGGAAACAAGGCCCTCTAAGTCAACTGAACAAGGCTCATATGAGCTCAGAGAGACTGAAACAGCAAGAACATATATGTATATATGTGTATATTCTCTTGGGCCTCTGTAACTTATGTTGGTTTCCCTTTTTTAACTTGACAGTGATGCCTTTTGTTCTGTCTTATTATATTTCATTTCCTTAGGTCTTGATTTTTTTATCTTTGTAACCTGTTACTTTCTAATGAAAGAAAGGAAGAGAATGGGTCTCAAGGACAGAGGACATGGAAGGGAACTGGGAATAGTAGAGGGAGGGGAAACTCTAATCAGGATATATTGTATGAGAAAACAATCCATTTTTAACAAAAGGGAAAGCAGTTTTAAAATTTTACTCTAAAAATACATGGAGTCACAAGTTCTGCAATTTGGTTTAACATCATGAAATACAGCCAGCTCTGATGGCTGAATTTTCATTCTAAACTTTAAGGTAATTTGTTTGACTTTCAGTGGTCTAGAGTAATGTCTGCTGGAGCTTTGTTGCCCTGTTACCAATTTTAACTGTATTTGTGGTTCCAGGCCCCAAGATACTAGAGCAAAGGGCACTAGGACAAAGTGAGCATGCATTGTCCTCTGATGTTCCAAAACAAGTATCAATGCCAATCTGAAAGTACAATAAACTCATCAGTTTTTTTTTTTCCAAACTGGTCTAAATTCCGAGAATAACTGCTCTATGAATTTGGCTTAACACCTATAGTAATATTTTGGAGATATTACATTTAAATCTTCACTCTTACAATATCTCTGAATGATAAGCTTAGATAAGGAATCGTTCCCCTTATCAGTCTGTGGCATGGGAGAATAAATAACTTTCTAAGGTACTTTCTAGCCACAAACTGGCCATGGCTGTGTTCTGCAGTCTTTCGTGAACCGTTCAGGCTATCCTCACGTAGATGACCATTTTGCCCTGTCAGCTCAGGACGGTAGCCTGGTATTTTAGAGAAGCACCCAATTAATTGGTTCAAAAAGAACAAAGCGACTTCACAGTGTGACAATTGAACCACAGAGCTGGAACTACAGGTGCACACCCAGGGAAAAGTGCTATGCCAGGCATCTTCTTCACCTTGAAGTCAGAAGGCATGGCCCTGAACTCTCCATCCAATAAAGCCATTTGGGGGGAAAATGGGGAAGGAGGGGAGCAGAGAGTAAATCACTGACCTCCAGATTCTCAGGAGGCCAGGATTACGGTAAGAGAGAAAAATCAATCGGGGAGTTGCTCTATTTCTATTTCCTTATTAGAAAAGGACCACACAGAGTGAGCATCGGTAACACAGTACAACTGTGAAAACAAGATGTTGGCAGGATGGAGAGGTGTGAGCAGGAAGGTGAGGAGGGCATATTTGGAAGTAGTCCACCTCTTTTTCCCTGGGAATAGTTGGTGAGCCAGTAACATAAATCAAGAAAATGCTTCAAAACATTCATTATCTTTGAGGATCATTTATTATGTATGTGTGAGGCCAGCTTGGTACAGTATGAAAGAAAAAGTCGGTGTGTAGTTAGTGTGCTTGAACTACTGAGAAATGAAAGAACATGTTGACTCTTTTTTATTTTCAAAAAAATATATTAAGCCACTATTGAGCAATATATTTCAAAATCCATTTTGAATAAATAAAATTCCAGAAGGAGTTTGTTCTTTCTAAAATGTTCTAAAACCAAAGAGTGGTAGAATATAATTTTTGAGTAGGTGCTTAACTTTATTTAGAAAGTAAAACTTATTTTGTTTCCTGATTAAAATAGTAGTTCTCTAAGAGTGTAGCATTTTTTTTATATCTGTATAAATAGAAGAGACTTCAGCTAGATGCTAAATTAGTAAAGAAACAATTTATCTTTATTAGGTTTTCTGTTAATGTTTCACAGTTCTCTACAAAGGTCAGTGAAAGCCATGCTGGTGGGTGTCTGTAAGCAACATGAGTGAAAACTCTCCCTTAAACCAGTAAGCAAAAACAAATTATCAGGCTTCAGATGCAAGTCTTGTCTATTTTAACAGGTAAACATTAGCTTTGGAAGAACAAATGGAATATTCTTAACAAGTTTGGCAAGATAAGTGGAAACTGTTATTCATGCTCTATTTTTTTTTTTCTGAACAAGTGATAATTTGAGACAGGCTAAATTAGTGTTGGAAAAACAAGTTATGATAGATTGTATGCAACAATTTAATGAATTACCACAGAGACTCAGAAACTGTAAGGCACTGAGAAGAATTGTCCCAAAAATATATGGTAATGATTACATTGAAAACCTCACACAGCTCAAAAAATGTATAGATCATCTCTAAAGTTATATTTCTGATTATTTTTACATGTGTGAAAAATATGTCCCAAGCCTAGACTGTAATTTTCCTTCTATAGTAAATATACATAGATTATCAGTGTTTGGTTTTTACAAACATTGGTTAACAGTTATAATTCAAGAGACACATTTTAAGATGGCAAAAAAATGTCAACATATTGAGCAGCAGAAGTGGGAAATGGCAGCTTACTCGTGTGTTATGCCTGGCCTTAGGCTAGACAGAAATAGCGAGAAATGGCATGAGTACTAGACTCAAGAACTTTACATATTTCATTAATATATCAAAAATAACTCACAGGCAATAAGTAGGAATACATACATATGCATGCCATTATCGTTCAAAGATGGAAAAATAGAGATGACTTCAGGGAAGGTAAGGTCAGGCTGACTGGAAAGTTTAGGGTTTTGTTGTCTGAGATTTTTCAAGGAGTAGAGAATATCAGTTTCTTTAAGTGTGTGTGTGTGTGTGTGTGTGTGAGAGAGAGAGAGAGAGAGAGAGAGAGAGAGAGAGAGAGAGAGAGA
>JADRCC010134061.1:0-11085 GCA_019843855.1 Hylomyscus alleni
TAAATTTTAAGGAATATGACAAAAAAGATATTGTAGTATTGAAGGGGGGTCTCTGGGAGGAGTTGGGGTACAAAAAGGAAACAAGAATGTGATTTAATTCTATTTACTTAAAATATATTTTTAAATGTTAACAAATTCAGATAAATTGAAATCATATAACTTTTCTCATCATAATGCAATAAAAGTTAAAAAAGAATGGTCTGGAAGAATGATATACAAATGAATAAAAACATCAAGATATCAGGATCTCTCTTTATTGGATAAATTACCTTGCAAAGGGCAACTTTGCTGCATAATTGTGAAGGAACAACACAAGAACAATATTAGACAAATAACAAAATTTAACCAAGATATAAAAAAAAAAACAAAGATTTTTGTTATTTCTGAAATTGAAGAATATAATGACAGCAGCACTGGCTTGAAGTTTTTTCTTGGGCCGAAATGATAATTGAAACTTTGGCCATTAGAACTGATAATAAACCAATTAGGACATCCTAGCTTGGAGATTTATAAAACTTGTACTCTGTTTGAAATCTTAAATGCTGCCAGCCTGAGAATGGACTGTGATGCCTTTGGATATCATGCCTCTAAATTCGTTTTTAAAATTATTTATTAATTTTCATCCCAAAAGATGCCCTCCTGTTGATTTCCATTTCCCAGAATTCTTTACTCTGTTCCTGCTCCTCTTTACCTCTGAGAATGTGCTCTTCCTGCCCCAGGCATCTCCCTTTCCTGGGGCATAAAATCATTACAATGTTAGGCTCCTTCCCTCTCACTGAGGCCAGACAGGGTAGGCAGTCCTCTGCTACGTACGTGTCTGACTCTGCAGACCAAGCAGTCTAGTCTCATTCTATAAGCACTATACTGTATCAGTAATAGTGCGAGGGTTTGGTGCCTACCCATGGAATGGATTCCAAGTCAAGCCCATCAGTGTTCAACCTTTCTTCACTCTTTGTTTGTGTTTTCTCCCTACCTAGGATTGGGCTGTAATTATTTGGCAAAATATGGCTCCATATACTTAAAAATTGAGATATGTGTTTGTTGAGGCAAAATGATTGTAAAAGACAATGCCATTCTCTCATGACTCATCAATAATAACTAAGCTTATGATCCCAAACATGATTGTAAATGATAACTGTCTTAAGTCAAGGATTGTAAATGACAATGATATTTATAAATTTATGACAAAGATAAGAGTCAGAATGTATATGTTAGTGATATAATCTATGTTTTTGGGGGGAAAATGAGTCAGCTGCTGGGTGGAGCCTCTCAGAGTACAACATGCTCCCAACATGCAAAGTATCATTACTAGTAACAAAGCTTGGTCCTTATCCATGGGATGGGTCTCAATTTGGGGTGATTATTAATTGATCATTTCCTTAATCTCTGCTCCATTCCCCCATGGCTATATTTCTTGGAGACAAGATATAGTTTGGGTTGAAAGTACTTGGGTTCCTGCCTAGGAACAGGAGTTCACCTCTTGAGGTTCCATATCCCCAATAGAGTGAGTCACATATATGGTTATACCATTGATTCTTGGGTGCTTTGCTTGGTCTCTGTTACTTATTGAAAATGCCCCCCACTTCCTCAATCCCATCAGTTGCATATTTCCATTCATTTTCATGGCCATCTAGGCATCTCAACTATCCTTTCATACACTTGATGCTGAACCCCTCTTTCCCTTCCCATTTCCCCTTTGTTGTGCTCTGAAGGTTTACCCTCACCAGATGACTAACACTGATTCAATCACCTACAGTCATACAGTGGATGGAGACTAGGGAATCTTATGGAAGAATAGGAGGAGAGATTGCAGGTCCCAACGGGATAGACACTCCACAGGAAGAACAATGGAGTCAACTAACCTGGACCCAACCAATGTACAACCAACCAAAGAACATACAAAGACTTGACCTAGGCCTCTGCACACATGTGTAGCATATGTGAAGCTTGGTATGTATGGGTATAGGGAACAACTGGAACAAAAGTTGTTGTCTATATGTGGCATATGTTCTTCTAGGTGGGCTGCCTTGCCCTGCCTTGCAGAGACTTGAAGTGCTATGGTAGGAATATAACCAGGGTGCCTAAACCTGTGCAGAGGAATAAGGGAGGGTGCTAACTATTATCAGCTACTAGGGCTTTCCTTGAGCAAAACATAGTCTCTTAACAGTCAAAATAGTGAATAGTTTATAAAATAAATAGTTTATATTCAGACATAAGTCGTGTTTCCTGTACTAATCAAAGGAAAGTCTCTTTGCAATAGATCCAGATCATTAAAGAATACCACAACCAATCAAAATGCAGTATTGTGAATATCAGTCAAAACTGTTACATTTTTAATACACTAACAAACAAAGGCTCAAGTTTAATTAATAAATGGGGGCCAGGAAGTTTTAAGAGCCAGGAAACCAGAATATCTGATAAGAGTTTGTATCTCTAGACAGAGAGCAGCTACCTGTAAAATTATTTAAAATATCAAAAAGACTGTCTCAATATGATCTGAACCAGAGCAGCAATCTGGACTTGCTGCTGTCAATGTGGACAGCTCATGAGACAATACATATAGAACTGCAGACAGATAAGGAATACTCAGAAAACAATAAACAGTCATGTTAAGATATTTAATCTACTTTGAAGAAAATGTATTCTGTGAAAAAATCAAATGAAAATAGGCAGGGGTAAAGATTATTGTTCATTAAACCATACATGATCCTGTCATTTGAGTCTACATTTTTTATTTCTTTTTTATTAGATATTTTCTTTTGTAAATTTCAAATGTTCTCCCCTTTCATGGTTTTCCCTATGAAAAATTCCCTATTCCCTCCCTTCTTCCCCTGCTCACCAACCTGCCTACTCTTCCTGCCCTGGAGTTCCCCTACACCTGGGCATAGGGCCTTCACAAGATCAAGGGCCTCTCTTCCCATCATCTGTTACATATGCAGCTGGAGCCATGAATCTCACGATGTGTACTCTTTGGTTGGTAGTTTAGTCCCTGGGAGCTCTAGGGGTACAGGTTAGTTCAAATTGTTCTCCTCCTATGGTGCTGCAAACCCTTTCAGCTCTTTGGGTCCTTTCTCTAGGTTCCTCAGAAAATTGAACTTTTAATTTCTTTTGTGCATGTTTAGAATTCTATATGTACTTTCATTTTTGCTTGGTTACTCAAGGATCACTGTTGAGAAACTGAGCACTTAAGTTTTGAATGAAGACTTGAATCTAGTGGCTTCTCTTTCCTTGTTCTAAGATTTTATTTTGATCTGCCTTCCCCTAATGACTAAAGACTTACAACATTTCTTTAAGTGCTTCTTGTCTCTTGAAATTTCTCTGTTGAGAAATCTGTTTAGGTCTGTGTGACCATTTTTAATGTGCATTTTTTAAATTGTTGGTGTTTAAGTTTTTAAGTTCTTTATAATTTTTAGATATTAGCCTTCTGTCAATTGTAGGGTTAGTGAAGGTCCGTTTACAATCTGTACTCTTATATTTGTCCTATTGACAATGTCCTTTGACTTACAGAAGTTTACAATTTCATGATAGTCGACTTATCACTTGTTATCTTAATAGACTGAGCCATTGGTGTTCTCTTCAGGAAATTTTCTCCTGTAGAATTCAAGGATTTGTTCCATTTTCTCCTCTATGGTATTTACTATATCTAGTTTTTTTTTAATAAGTTCATTGATCTACTTGAATTTGAGCTTTGTGGAGAGTGATGAATATCGATCTATTTTCATTCTTCTACATGTAGACATCCAGTTAGACCAGTGCCATTTGTTGATGATACTCTCTTTTCTATATATGATTTTGATTTCTTTATCAAAATCAAGTACTCACAGTTGTATGATTTACAACTGATACAACTTCTTTGATCACTGGGTCTGTTTCTGTACCAGTATCATTTACTTTTTATCATTATTATTTTGCTGTGCTGCTTGTCATCAGGGAAGTTCATTCCTCACAAACTTATTTCATTTTTCAAGATTGTATTGGTTATTTGTTGTTGATGGTTATTATTTTTGTTGTTGTAGTTTCCAAAAGAAGTAGAAAAAATGAATGGGAATCTACAACTGATGAGGATAAGGAGGTAGAGGGCCTCTCCAGGACGAGTCAGAGTCCTGGGATATGAGACACCCAAGAATCAATGAAGATTTCCTTAAATGTGATTCGCCGCACTAGGGATTTAGACCCTGAAGATAGCACTTTCTGATGGTAGACAGTAAACACAATAGCATGATAGAGGTACCATAATTCACAACCATGTGCCAAGAGTTCTTAATTCTGTTAGAAGAATATAAAGATGCTTTGAAAAAAACTTACAGAATATACTTCACATTTAACTCTTTGCACCTTCAAGGATAGGAGCACACCAATGTGATAGCAATTTAGGAGTCTTTAGCAAAGAGTAATAACAGGAAACATTACATCATCCTGACATCAATTTTGTCATTTTCAGTATTCTGTACCACAACCTCCTCTTTTGGTAGACATACGTGTACTCCTGTGAGTGAGAGGGGGTAAGATCATTTTTATTTGAATGTTTCATACATGGGTACATTGCATCTGTATTATTTCCTCCTACCCACAATCCTATTCTCACTCTCTCAAATTGGCAATCATATTTTCCATATTTGTTGGCTAATTAGTCCAGTTAGTGATGACCATTTAGGATCAGGGTCTTGTCTCGAGAAAGAAATAAAAATCAAGATTGGCTCTACATGCCTCAACAGTCAGTGACTGCCTGTGTTTTCACATCTAGGGGTGAGTCACTGAAATCTTGAAAGCATGTAGATATGACTTTGCAGGTCTTTTGTAGGCAGCCATATTGTTGAGAGTTCATCCTGTCCAGAAGACACTAATATGCAGTGATGGTGGAATGTTCTCTGTTATTACTCTTGGCATACAAGCCCTCAGGCCTTATAACCCTTCTGCTCCTTCTGTGAAGGACCCTGAGACCTAGGTGTAGGGAATGTGATTTTGGACATTTAAATAAATGTAGTTTTATTTTGAGGTAATTAATTATCAAAAACATTTTTAAAATGTAGTGCTTTAAGGATGGCACTGGGGCCCTTCCTATAATCCCAGTAGTTGGAGGACTGAGGCAGGAAGGCCATAATCATGATGCTAGTTTGGAATACACTGTGAGAGCCTGAGAAGAAAGGAAGAAAGAAAAAGGGAAGAGTGAATCAGGATGGAACGGACCTCTCTGTCCATCTGTCCATCTGTCTCTGTCTTTTGCTCTCTTTTTCTCTCTCTCTCAAATACACAGAGGCACAGAGAAAGAGAGACAATGGCAGATATGTAAATTGATACACATAGATACATAGATAATTTAGTTATATCTCAAAATCAGATTAGGATTTAAAAACAAAACCTATCCTGAAACTTATATGGCTTAAAATTGCCACGTTAATTACTTCAAGTAAGCATCACAGTGAACTCAGGTGCATTCACTCTGTTCTTCTTTAACCCCTAAGGACTATTTTACTAAAGGAAGAAGAACTTCGTCATGAGAACTAGTAGAGTGCTGGGACTTCAGGTCATTTGTATAATCAATAACTTAACTGAGGTATTGCTTGCAGATTTGTATTTTTTATATTCTTTGAAGCCTTTGATTATTTGAAAGCACAGTTTCTATATCTCTCTTCCATCTTTTCACCACTTCTGCAAGAAGGATATGTTTCCCATGTATGCTGAGTGCTGATATTCCTTCTGTGGGGATCCTAGGCAGGAAGAGCAGAGATTTCCTGGAGGAAGCTATGATAGTTCTTGTTAACTGTGTTTCTGAGCATAGTGAGACAACTGAGGCAACAAATACCACTCTGTGTTCCATGACTTAGGAATTGGACTTGAAACTTGATCTTTTCTGATCTTCTTAACCAGGCCCCATGAATGCCGGAAGCTCAGTCATATATACACAGGCCTTGAGGCCTGTCACTGAAAACTAAAGGGAAGGCTGGTGGGGCCATCATGACTTGAACAGAGATTCTAAGTGTTTTTCCAGACCTTGTCATCAGGACCACATCCTGTCTCCACACATTTGCCCTACCCCTTCGCAGGAGCTTTATGCAAAAATCCCTATGCCTGCATCCATGACATGTGTTTCTGCCAGAGGCCAACCCAGTCGGGGTCCCTCAACCTGGGGAGAATCAGGATTCAGGTACTCAAATGAGCAAGGAGTTGACTAGTGACAAACAGACACCAACACAAGAAAGTGCTGAATCTGAGTGTAATTTCTCAGAGTAAGCATCAGATTTTTATAGTCATTACAGAAGAAATAAAGAAGTTAGGTAATACAAGAGCCAAAGTACATTAAGGTCATCTGATGTATAATGATTCTTTAAACAAAACAGAAAATGTGTACATGAAAATCAGCAGGAACTAGGCAGTAGCTACAACTGATATAAAGTCAGCCTTACCTGAAGTACTCTAGTTCCTTCTTAGACCACAACCTACCTTCTTCATAGACCACTGTAAATTCCTGTATATGGGAGTGACTCAGCTATTGTTCTAAGTATTTATGAGGAACCCCCATTTACCAGAGGAGCCCACCAACTTTCTTCTATTAAGTAATATAGTCTACCATACACGATTGTAATGAGAATTCTAAATGTACTTTGTTGAACCTGCCCTGGAATTATTAACTCTTATCCAGTAAACTTCAATGTCAGATTTCTTTCACTATCTCTCTTTCAACACTGGAGGCAATTTGTCTGAATAAGTAACATTCTTTACAAAATTGCAAGCCCAGGGTCAGCTCAGCATTGACTAGGATTGATTGGAACACTGGTGGAGGCCAGGAAATAAAGTCTGATCTAACTTGACTATCAGTCAAATCATTCCTTGGGGGCACCTCTATATCTATAATAAAACAATACTGAAAGAAAGCACACAAAACCCTCCATTGACTATCACAAGAACAAGTTTGGACCATATCTGTGTTACGGGATGCCAAAGACCTCCAGGAGCCCAGTTTCCTTGAAACTTTTTGCCTGAGGACTGCTGCCAAGCTTTTAGACTTGTCACATAGACTCCACTGGAATGGGTGTGGCATGTTTGGAGATAGAAATATTTGGAAGGGCAAGAAAAGAACAAATAAAGTTTCCATTGTCCTCATTGTTGAAACTTGTATTAGAAGGTTCAAGGACCCACACAGAGATGGTAGCACTCATTTCCATAGCTCAGAGTAGGGTGTGGAAGAGAAGCCATAACACAATAACCCGCTCCACATTGATTCTGAATGGCTTATTCTCTATTAACAACCTGAGATGGACCTCCGTACATTTAAACAATGTGATATACTATTCATATTTACCTTCTAGGTAATATATTTTGATGTAGAAATCCTGTGAAATGTCACAGATACACTGTACACAAAAATGTTCACAAACAGGCACAAACACATGCATACATGTATGCACGTGGATATACATGCATGCCTGTCCTTTGTATATTTAGGCTCAATATTTATTTTAACATTTGCACATGAAAGCTCTAAATAAATGCATAAATTGCAAAAATTTTAAGTCATTGTAAAGTAATTACATATCTGAGAAGACTAATCTATTGCTGGTAGTATTTACAACAACTGATGGTGATATGCATAAAGATGGTATTAAAATATTTTTAAACGTGTGAAGGTCCAAGAATTTCCTCTTATTGACATCATAGCCTCACATTATATGCAATCTTATTTTCACATTGTCAGTTGATCAATAAGATGCGAAGTTATGTTCATAGGTGAAGCTTCTGTGTTCCCTAGTAAGAACTGGAGAGGGAAAAATGAAGAGAGAATAAATCCTGCTTTAATTTCCACCCCTTTCAGAACTTTTGTTTCCACCAAGACTGTGTTATGTTAGAATGTATAACTCCTTCTAATACTACATGACTCTTCAAATTCATTACTCGGTATTTGATAGAACTGTTATTAAAGAAGTATTACACACACAGATATTTGGGGTGGGAAAAAAAAGAAGTGGTGTGCATGGAGGAGTTAGCTGAGAGTTCAGTTGTCTGCAATTAGGTAAAGTAAGACAGATACAGACAGGAGAAGCCCTGAAAATCTGTGCAATGATAATGATGACTTCCATAAAATGAGGTAGAGAGTAAGTAAGTCCGTCTAATGAGGTTATGGAAGATGGCTTACTACACTGAGTGAACCCAAACACAGAAAAACAATTACAAACATTGCCAATGCTTCTAAAAGCAGGTTTGCATGCATGCATAACAATTTCAAATGAAATTAAAAGAGGAATACAAACTCTTGACTAGTAAATATTTGTAATTTATTATAAAAAAGTAACTTGTAATTTATTATAAAAATGGTAATTATGATAATTATTAAAACCTATGTAGAATACAGACAGAATAGAGAAGGAGGTATTTCTTTTTACACACACACACAAACTGAATATACCTATGTCATATGCTGTTATGGAGAATAAAAAAATCTCATAAAATGCTCATTAAAAACAGTGAAATAACAAAATTAATAGAAGATAACAAAGAGCAAAGACAATAGACAAAGACAATTAATAGACAATAACAAAGAACAAAGACAACATGTAGAAAGCAGTAATAAATACCGTAGATATTAATCTCATCACGTTAATAATCCATTTGATAAACCAAAGTCCTAATGCACCAAAAGTACAAGACTCAACTTTAGGTTGCCTGTAAGAAATCTTTTTTTAAGTATAAACAATAACACAGATTAAGATAGCAAATAGAGCAAAATATCAAACCTAACACAAGTGCAGGCATAGCTGTAAATATTTTTAGGTAGAGAAACACCCAAGGCAAAGAAAGTTACCTAGAATAAAAGAAGGGCATTTCATAATAATAAAGTAGTCAGCTCTTGGGTTATGGAGGCAGTTCTCCTAATAAGAGGGCTCACTATGTAAACATAAGAACCCAAGTTCAAAAATCTCATCATCAATCTGAAACCCAGGAGTGTGCCTGCAACTCCAGTGCTCTGACTGATAGAGAAGGAGGAGGAGCACTGGAACTTGTTGGCTATTCAACATTGACAGTTGCTTTAGATAAAAGAAAACAAGAAATACTGATACAAATAATAAGCTAGAGAAGGTTGCCTTTACTCTGCATTGATGTGTGCAGACAGGTGTGCTCCTCTATTTGCCTGTCTATCTGCTTGTCTATCTGTCTCTCTGTGTCTCTCTGTCTCTCTCTTTCTGTCTCTCAAATACACACTCAAAACAAATGGTCAATTTTGGAAAAGTTTCACGATTTCTGTTTATATGTTTACAAGCACAGTGACATTTCAAGGCAAAAATAATACTCAAAGCAATTTTGCACAAAGAAATTTATGACACTCATATTATTAGATGCATCTATAAAGCAATCCTATACATAAGGCTCAGTAAACATTGTGTGCAAAGGCATATTATCAGATGTAAAAGATATGCAAGTTTGCTATGAGATTACGTCTCCTAGTAACATCAAAAATTATACCCAAAAAGTTTCACCAATATGACTCCCCAAACATGAGCTGAACAAGGACAAGAACAGTGGACATTTGAAAGTGGATAAAATAAAGCCTATGAGGCTTCAACTACACCTTAAGAAGTACAAAAAAGTAAACAATAATGATAGCAGAGAAAATTTTCTTGCCCAAGGAAGAGCAAACCAATTAGTTATCCAGTGCCAAATGTTCAGCCATGAAACCATGCATGCAAAAATAACATGATACAGAGTGAGCACTCCATATTTAGAATTATATGTATGTAGATGTTAATGTATGTATAATAACAATGAATGGAATAAGAAGCCATATATTTGAAAAAGACCAAGGAGCGGTATATGGGAATGTTAACAGGGAAGAAAGGGAAAGGAAAAATGATGTCTTTATACTATAGTATCAAAAAAGTATTAAGGTACAAAACTTATCATAAAAACTTCTAAGGCAGAGAAATCTTAGAAAGTCTAGTGTCTTATCATTGCCAAAACAAAGTGGGAATTGATTCAGAATGATCTGACCATGGGTATATATGCATTTTTATTTCTTTTGTTTTATTGTTAATGCTTGATATGGAATTAGGCCCAGTTAAAAACATGGTGTTCAATTTTACTTAGAAAAGAATGAAGAATTTTTCAAATCACGATTAGGATACACTTATTTATTTATTTATTTATTTATTTATGAATTTATTTATTTATTAGTCTTGATCAGATAAAGCAAGAGGCACAAGTGTTTTCATCGTATTTTCAGGAAATACTTCATCATCATGCTCCTACATTCATGACACACTTTAAAAACTGCTACACTTATAAGTTTACTTAATCCTTAAAGGAAACCCATAGGGAATCCATGATTATCAACCTACTAAATTGGACAGACCCCTAACTAGTAGAACTCTGGCCTCTCCCTCCCATGATCTCCAATTCTCCCCCTCCTGCAAAAATAGAAACCTCGAAGTTAATTTCTTCTAGGCTGAAATCCATCATAATCAAAGAAAAATCATAATCAAAAGAAAAATAAAAGAACATTTCTCAATAGCAAAATAAACATTTGTAATAGAAAATACATATGGGTATTTTGAAATATAATCCGTATAAAAGGACTTCCTTAAAGGAACTGAACAAATCTCTATTTGATCAAGATATTGTAATCAAATTATTATAACATATATTCTGCAAAGGACACATGTTGTATTTTTCTGTTTTATACATCTCTCATATTTAACTATAAATGTCATCAGGACTAGCTTTATTGGTATTGTGCTCTGAATCTCATTCACATTAGCTATTAATGCTAATAAAAATTTGGGGTGAATTAATTGGACAGTCACTACACCAATAGAAAGGGGGAAAAGAGTGGAAACTTATTTGACAATGAAGTTCCATGCTTTTAGTTCCTGACCACAGTCATGTTGGTGCAGAGCTTCATGGGTACGATATGATCTCAAGGCTTAAAGATGTGCTGATATAAAGATTGCTCATGAATTCTCCCCCTCTCTCCCTTCCTCTCTCTCTCTCTCTCCTCATCTCTCCTTTCCTCCATCCCTGCCTCCCTCTCCATATGTGTGTAAATTTGAAAAAGTGCATGAGCACGCGTGCGCAAACACACACACACACACACAC